>PVIR01033890.1:0-17528 GCA_004026965.1 Petromus typicus
AAAAAAAAAAAAATTAAATACAAAGTAAATGAGAACAAAATATGGTGTATGCCTATAATTTTAGTATTCAGAAGGTTGAGGCAGGAAGATAACAAGTTCAAGGCCAGTGAGCTACATAGTCAGTCTAAGGCTCGCCTGGACTAAATAACAAGACCCTGTTTCAAAAAACAAAACAAAAAACACCAAAGTAAATGAATGAGGCTAAGGTATGAGCTTCACCTTGAGTTTGAGGTTAGCCTAGGGTACACAGTGAGTTCAAGGCCAGTCTGAGCTGCATAGTGTGACCCTGTCTCAAAACAAAAACAAAACAAAAGAAATTTTTAAAAACCAGCCAGGCATGGTGGCACACACCTATATTCCTGGTACTTGGAAGGCAGGAAGATTGCTATGAGTTTGAGGCCAGTCTGAATTTATAGCAAGCCTTGTCTAAAATTAAAAAAAAATATAACAAAGTAAAGCAAAAAGTAATTATGAATGAAATTAATAGCTACATGGGCCAGAGATTTAGCTCATGGTTCCAGTGCCTGACTTGCAAGCAAGTGCAAGGTCCCAGGTTCGATCTCTGGTAACCACATATGCAATTCTGGGTGTGGTGACTTAGTCCACCAGTTATCAATACCACATACCACAGGCCGGGCGTGGAGCTCATGCCTGTAATCCCAGTACTCAGGAGGCAGAGGCAAGAGGATTGCTGAGTTTGGGACCAGCCTAAAGCTACTTTTATTGTTTTGTTGCAGTACCAGGGATTGAAGTCAGGAATGGGATTGGTGCCACTGAGCTACATCTTTGGCTCAATAGGTACTTCTAATTATTTATAAAGCTAGGATCTCGCTGTATATTACAGGCTGGCCCTGAAATCACTGTGTAGCCCTGGCTAGCCTCAAACTCACAGCATTCCTTGTACCTCTGCCTCTCGACTGCTGGGAGCCACCCAGGATCAAACTTGGGACCTTGCACTTGCCAGGCAGACATCAGGACCCTGAGCTAAATTTCCAACTTGGTTTAATCATTTTTTTTAATCCCATTGGCTGCACAGACAGTAGGGATTTTATTGACTAGACAGTGATGGCAAACCTTTTAGAGCTTCATTGATAACATATAGCCTGCTGGGACATGTATGCCATAGGTTTGCCACCATTGGCCTAGGGCATTCACTCTGTGCTTCCCATTGGTAACTTTGTCCTTCACCACTAGTTTTCAAAATACAAGTTAGATTGTGGCATTCCCCTTCTTAAAATTCTCTGGCAGGTGATGACCAGTAGAACATTCAGTGAAGTATAGAAATGCTCTGTATGAGGATTGTTCAGTATATTTTATATAAGTTACTGTGACGGTGTACTATATGAAACATGGCTGATTTGATGGGGAATTGAATTTTTAATTTGTTTCTATAAATAGCTATAAGTGGCTACTGATATATCTGGGAGCACAACTCCATTAGCTTCACTTTTTAAATTTACTTATTTTTATTTCGGTACCATGGATTGAACCCTGAGCCTTTCTATTGAGCTATACCACAGCCCTTTTAAAGGTTTTTTATTTTGAGGCAGAGCCTTACTAAATTCTCCAGGCTGGGCCTGAATATGTAATCCTTGGCCTCTGCCTTTCAAGAGTGCTGGGATTGTAGGTGTACACCATTACACCTTGGTTTTTTTGTTTTGTTTTGTTTTGTTTTTTAGGTTTTTTTGAGACAGGGTTTCACTTTGTAGTTCAGGCTGACCCTGAACTCAACCTCAAACTCACATCACAGCAATCCTTCTGCCTCTGCCTCTCGAGTGCTGGGATTACAGGTATGAGCCACCACACCCAGCCCTGTGGTATGTGGTACTGATTGCTGCTGGGTGTGTCTCAACGCCCAGTATTATATGTGGTTAACCAAGGATGGAACCCCAGTCCTTGCACTTGCAAGACAGGCGCTGGAACCACTGAACTAAATCCCCAGCCCAACACCTTGCTTAGCTTCCTTTCATTCTTAAAACAGACTCCAAAGTCCTTATGAAAGCTATATGTGGTTTGGCTCCTGTCTAGCTCAAAACATTCATCTCATATGATTCTTTCCTTTGGTTTGGCCACATTGTCCTCCCTGATGTTGAAAGCAAACCCTTTCTCTGCTCAGCGACTTTGACTGATACTCTGAGCCAAGAGTGCTTTTCTAATACTTTTCGATTTGGGTGATGTTTTACATTCTTCAGACCACAGGCCAAACATCTTGTCCTAAGACAGTCCAGAGTGAGCAGGCACCAAGGGAAGTGGCATGGAAGAGAGGCATTATAGGTGACAAGTAGTCCATAGCAAAACAGATGAGGTGGAAGGCAGTAAGCCGTGAAGTAGCAAAGGAACATTTTCTGATACCTTCTTCGATCTCTTTTTTTCAGAATACTGCAGTTTTCAAAGTAGAGGTCTTTTATATCCTTTGTTAGATTGATTCCTAGGCGTTTCATTTTTTCGATGCTATTATGAAAGGTGTTTTCCTAATTTCTCTGTCAGTGAGTTCATTATTGGTGTATAGGAAGTCTTTTGATTTTTGAGTATTGACTTGGAATCTAGCTATGCTACTTTATTTAGCTATTAAATCTGGAAGACTTTTTGTGGCAAAGACTTTTTGTGGCATTTTGGGGAGTTTCTCTGTAAAGTATGTCATCAACAAATAATGATAATTTAAATTCTTTCTTTCCTACCCTGGTTCCTTTTATTTGTTCTTTCTCTGGGCTAACTGTTCTGCAAATGTTTCCAGAAGTATATTAACTGAGAGTGGCAAAAGGTTTCAATTTTGTTTGTTTATTTGTTTGTTTTTGAGACAGGGACTCACTTTATAGTTCAGGCTGGTCCTGAACTCACTGTGCAGCCCAGGATAGCCTCAAACTCATGGTAATCCTCCTGCTTCTAGCTGGTGATTGCTGAGATTACAGGCATGAGCTGCTATGCCCAGCACTGTGGTATGTGGTAACCGGGGATCGAACTCAGAACCTTGTGCTTGCAAGGCAGACACCAGAACCACTGAGCTAAATCCCTGGCCCAAGGTTTCAAATATTGACTGTATAATAGGATGTTGGCTCTTGGTTTATTTTAGATAGCTTTTATCAGATTGAGATAAAGCCATTTATTCCAATTTTCTGTAGGGTTTCTATCACAAATCATTTTTGGACCTTGTCAAATTCTTTTTCTGCATCTATTGAGAAGAACATGTGAATTTTGTTCTTGGTTCTGTTTATGTGGTATATTACATTTATTGATTTACATATTTTGAACCATCTTTGCATCCTTCTTGGTCATGGTGTAGAACCTTCTTTATGATTTCCTGTGTTCTGTTCCCTACTGTCTTACTATGTATTTAGTGTCTATGTTCATTAGGGACTTTGGCCTACGTTCTGTTTCTTTGGTTGAATTCTTCTCTGGTTTTGGGTAATGCTTACTTCCAGGAATGAATTTGGGAGTGTCACTTCTCATTCAATTTAATTAGCGTTTGAGAAGTAGTAGCGGTAGATCTTCTTTAAATTTCTTACAGAGTTTACCAGTATATCCCTCAGAATCTGAGATTTTCTTTGTTGGGCAACTTTCAGTTATATCTTCAGTCTCATTGACTAATACTGGTTTATTTAAAACTTTTACATCTTCTTGATTCACTTTTGGTAATTAATATATACATAGGTATCTGTCCATTTCTTGTTTATTTTCCACCTTTTAAAAAAGTAGGTATTGATGATCTGTATTTCTGCAGGATCTGCTGTGATCTCCCCATTTTTTGTTCCTAATTACATGGATGTTAGTCTTTTATTTCCTTTTTTTAGTAAGGGTAAGGCTAAGGTCAGTTTTATTTAATCTCTCAAAGAGCCAACTCTTCAATTCATTGGTTCTTTGTATTTTTTTTTTTTAATGTCCATTGCATTAATTTCCTTCCTTGTATGAGCTTTGTGCTTTACTTGCTTTTTTTCTGGTACTTTGAGACTCAAAATTAAATTGTTTATTTGAACTTGCTCTGCTTTCCTAATACGAGTATTTAGTGCTATAAATTTCCCTCATAGGACTGATTTCATTGTATCACATATGTTCCAGTGGATATTATTGTTTAATTGCAGAAAATGTCTAATTACTTTAATTTCATCTGTGATGCATTGGTAATTCAGGGAGGTATTATTTAATTTCCATGTGCTTATGAAGTTCTTATGCTTTGTTTTGTCATTGATTTCTAATTTCATTGCAGAATAGTCTGATAATATATATGGGATAATTTCAGTTCCTTTGTATGTATTTAAGCAAGTTCTTTGTGCTAGTATGTGGTCTATTTTGGAGAATGTCTTGAGAAGAATGAGTATTCTGGTGTTGGGTACAAGTCTGTAGACATCTACTAAATCCATTTGTTCAAAAGTTTGGTTCAATTCTGATATTTGATTTTTGATTTTTCTCCGGTTGATGTATCTGTCTGTAACAGTGGAGTATTGAGGTCCATTACAGTTGTATTATTATTTGATTTTTAATGTCTGTTAACATTTGTTTATATAGTTGGTGCACTGCTATTTGGTGCATATATCTTTATGATTGTTGTTTCTTTCTCTTAGATTGTTCCTTTTACAAAAATGTAGTGACCTTTCACTGTCTTCATCAGTCATGGCTAGAAGTCCTTTTTGCGTACAAATAAAATAGGTAACCCTGCTTTTTTCCTGGTTCTTGTCACATAAATTACATGTTTGACCCAAACCCCATCATGAGTCCAGTCTCTGGAAGAAAGCACTTTATTACCTCCCTCCTCTTTGTTGAAATCTCTTTCTTCCCTTTCCTTGTAGATTTCATCTTGCTTCAGATCCTTCCTGGGTTCTAAGGAACACTTTCTTCCTCCTCCTCTTCACATTGCTATATTCCAGTATCAGGACAGCACATCTTGGAGAGGCACTTTTTGTGCTGCTCACCACTCCACCATCTTGCCAGAATTTCCTGAGGCTTTGTTTCTTGATCCATTCTTCCAATGTGTGTCTTTTGGGTAGGCAATTGATAGCATTCACATTGAGTTATTCCTGAAAAGTACTGAGTTATTCCTGACACTGTATTATTTTCCTTTTGGTGATTAACTTTTTTTTCCCCGTAGCTGCTCATCTTACCAGGTATATTCATTCTTTTTAAGTTACCGGCGTTGTTGGCTTCATTTTCTGTAGAATATCGTTGAGATTTCTTGGTAACAGTTATTTGGTGGTTATGAATTTCTGAAAGTGCTCCTTGTCGTAGAAATACCTTATTTTTCTGTCAAAGGATTGTCTTGAAGAATACATAAGTTGGGGTTAGAAGTTTTATTTGCTTATTTATTTTGTGCTGAAATTTGTGCATGCTCATAGTCCAAACGTTTTGTTGCTAGTACAGAAATCTCCTTAATTAACTTTTCAGTGATGTTCTTTGAACTTAGCTAACAATAATCCTTTGACATAGTCCCAAGATCCTTCCATCTTGGTTGATTTGGGAGGGAGGAGGCACTATAGTTTGTTTGGCAAACAGATTCTCTGGGAATTTAGTATTGTTAATGTTACACAGGTGATCTAAGTGTTGACTTACATGGAATAGCAACAATTATGCAAATATATTAACATCAAGCAGATCAGCTACAGTAGTATTGTCCAAGACAAGATATAAACATACCATAAGAACCAATTGTTATTATTATCATTGTTATTATTATTATTTTGTACCAGGAATTGGATGGACCTTGTGCTTACGAGGCAGGCATTGAAACCACTGAGCTTAATCCCCAGCCCCATAAGAAACAGTTATGTTACCTTAAATTGTAGAGAAGAAATTAGGCATCATGATATAAACATTAAAGCAACCCAAGTATTGATTTACAGATAATATGGCATAAATTTGAGGGCAATATCTCTGTCAATGGAAGAAAATTAATCTAACAGTAATTTTAGAGTTAACTAAAGAATAACAAAGCTTTATGATTATACTATTAAAGATACATTTTTTGGTTATAGAGAAATGAGAGAGGAAAATTTGAAATCTTGAAGTCTGATATGAAGAGAGAGAGAGAAGTGGTACAAAGGATCTTATTGCAGAACAGAAGGATGTTTACAGAATTAGATAAAAGTTAGAGATAAAAACTGATTAGAAATAGAAGATAAAAGAAAAAAGAATTATACATAGGTAAAAACAAAAGAATAAACCGTAAAAAAAAAAGAGAAGAGGAAAAAATAGAGAGAAAATAGTAACAAAAATAGATAAGCAAGGTAGAAGGATAATGGAAGGTTTCTAAAATCCTAGGAAACTGGTCAAAAAGGAAAGGAAGGGAGGAAAGAAAATGCAAAACAAAACTAAGCTAACCCTGACTAAAAGCAATGCACACACACCAAATTAGAAAGAAAGAAAAAATAACCAGAGCAAAAGAATAATAAAGAGAAGGAAAATGAAATTTCTCTAGGATTCCACACGTGTGGTTTTCTACTGGATTACAGAGTTGAGGTAATGTCCAATTCAAGATGTGTCCCAGGGCCTGGGATTTAGCTTAGTGGTTCTGGTACTGGCCTTTCAAGTTCAAGATCCGGAGTTCCATCCCCGGTAACCACATACAACAGTGCTCAGCATGGTATTCACGCCTATCAGCAATCAGTACCACGTATCACAGGGCCGGGCATGGTGCTTCACACCTGTAATCCCAGCATTTGGGAGACAGAGGCAGGATTACTGTGAGTTCGAGGTTGGCCTGGGCTACATAGTGAGCTCAGGTGGAGCCTGAACTACAAAGTGAGACCCTGTCTCAAAAAAAAAAAAAAAAAAAAGTGTCCCAGCTAAAGTTGGTAGATAAAGAAGGCAATCAGATACCATATCCACTCTGGATGTAATCAGGAGGATGGCAGTTCTGTAACTTTCAAATGCAGTGTGATTCAGACTCTCTGTCCTCTGGCTATAGGGTGAGAACTTTTTCCTTTACTTTATCTGGGGATATATCTTATCAAAATGAGTACAGCTCCTTTGACTGTCCCTCACCCAGCCACTGTGAGAGCCCTGAAATGAAACCAACACACTGTGGCTCAGAGTCCTGGGTTCAGTCCACTCTAAGGACTGCCTAAGGTGGTAGCCAACCACTCTTTCCAGGGAATATGACATGGAATGCTTGGAATGGAGTCACTTACCAGCTTTTCCAGCAGATACTATCCCCTGCTCCATTTCACCGCTCTGTTTCTCCATGAAGGCCTCTGCCCCCCCCCCACTTTATCTTAGTTGATTTGGTGTTCTAAACCATGCCAGGGAGAAAGTGCAGATTACCCCTTCCTTTTTCCATGTTATCTTCTGTTCCTTCAGTTTCTCTGTAGGTCTCCATTTCCCATCAGATCTTTCCTGGTTCCCTGGGATCTGCCTCCTTCCTTTTCTTCCCCAGGTTGTTATTTTCCAGTGTCTGGGTTCTGAATCTTGGAGAGGCTTAGTTGTTGTTGATTATTACCCAGCCATCTTCCCAAAAGTTGTGCATTTTATAATTTTTGAAATGCATCCAGGTTTGGTATTGCACGAGAGTAATGCTAGCATGCAGGAGACTGAGGCAAGAGAATTTCCATGAGTTTGAGGCCAGCCTGGGCAGCATGGTGAGTTGAAGTTCTTCCTGGACTACATCTCAGAACCTCATTCCCTCCAAAATCAAAAAATGTATAACCATAAAATGCAAATTGAGTCCACTTTTAAAATATTTGCTGTCAAATAAAAAATATAGTTATAAAATGATCAGTTATAAAAAGTTCTTTAGCACACTCATTATTTTAAAAATTATTTAACTTGTAAAAATGTACTGGATTTAGAATTTCTCAGTGATAATTTTACTGCATAAAAAGCTTAAAATGTAAGAGGATGCTTGAAAGAAAGAGAGCCAAAACAGAACCCCATTGCAAGGCTTTAATGGAGGAGAAAGCTACCTGTCTCACTGCCTTGAACACTGGGGAGAGACACATGGGGTGGGTAGACAGGGAGAGAGAGACACACACAGCAATGGAGAGATAATGCAGAGGGAGAGAGGGAGGGAGAGAAAGAGAATGAGACACAAAGAGGAGAGTTGGAGAGGGAGGGAAGGAGAGACAGAGAAGGAGAAAGGGAGAGAAGCAGACAGGGAGAGAGACACAGGAAGGGAGAGATAGACACAGGAAGGGAGGGGGGAAGACAAGGGGAGGAGGAAGGGAGAAGGAGAAGGCATTGGGAAGTGAATAGGGATGGGGATGAGAGCTTTGTGGCAGACGGATTGGGATTGACTTGCCATGGGTGGAATGTAAGGGAACTTCCTGATAGGCTGCCCTTCGGCATACACAGGAAAGGAAACCATTTGGCATCTGGCACAGTTCAGGGGTTTGTGGGCAAGGGAGTCATTTTAGGTCTGGCATAGTGTAGGATCCTTTTATAGGGTGGTGACTAACAATGCTAAGTTCCTAAACAGTCCTTTGAGTAATTACTTTAGAATTCTGTGCCTTGAATTTTCTTATTAACTTAGAGAACATGTTTCAACCAATCATTGTCTAAGTAGATACTATATGGAGGGCATTTCTAAGTACTACAATATTGTTTTACGTGTTTCTGTAATATACTTACTAATATCTATTCCCTCATCCCTCTTTCTTTTTTGTGATTTCTTTGTTTTTTAGGATCATCATGTCCAGAGTTCATAATATAAAAAAGTCTCTTACACCTCAAACTTCTTGTTTAACAAGTGAATCTGATACACAACTTGGATTTTTGCCTGAGAGACTGAGGGCAAAACTACTTCCATTCCAGAAAGAAGGCATCATTTTTGCTCTCAAAAGAGATGGCAGGTAATGCATCTTTTTAAAGATATACTAAAAATCCTAAATTCTGGGCAAGGATATTTAAAGACAAACTTTCTTTTCATGTGTCCATAGTCTCTTTCTCTTTCTTTTTTTCTTAATCTTTCTTTAGCAGAATAATTGTGGTTAAATGAAATTTATTATGATTGACAACTGCAGATGCAAATATGTTGAACAGTTTCTGAATTCTTTTTTTTTTGAGACAAAGTCTCACTTTTAGTTCAGGCTGGCCCTGAGTTTAGCCTCAAACTCACATCACAGCAATCCTCCTGCCTCTGCGTCTGGAGTGCTGGGATTACAGGCGTGATCCACCACACCCAGCACTGTGGTATGTGGTAGTGATTGCTGCTGGGTGTGAGTCTCCACACCCAGTATTGTATGTGGTTACTGGGGATCAAACCCAGGCCCTTGAACTTGCAAGACAGGCACCAGAACCACTGAGCAAATTCCCAGTCCAATTTCTAAATTCTTAAAGTATGTTTAGATACCTTACATATTCAAATTAGTAGATATTTTCAGCATCTCATATATTGATAATTTTCAAGAAGATCTTGTTCTCTTATATGTAATTCATTTTACAATTTTCGCTTGCTCATTTCATTTTCCATCTTAGATGAGCAATTTCTAGACATGTCTTGCTAGTACCTTATATTATTGCCTGTATTTCTTTACTTCCTCTCAAACAAATACTTATATTATTGTGGGTAGAAAAGTTAATTAAATATCTTGTAGGCAGTTAGATAAGGCTGCCTTCTGAAGAGCCAACAGGGTGGACAATCAAGACACATTCACTGACGGCCAATAGTGAAAAAAAAAAAAAAAAAACACACCTGGGTGCTTTCCCTAAGGCTCAATAGGGTAATTCATATTCTAAATAGTCATCAATCAGCTGCATGGAAGACCAAACCCTTACCTACCCCTTTCTGTAAAGATCCCTGCCTGAAAATCCTGTACATTTGCTTTGTGACTTGCATCCCCATTGGACCCCCACTTAACCAATATTACCTAAGGGATTGTACTTATAATCTTATTGGCTGATCTTAGTTTTGTCCACCTTGTGATTTCTCATTGAATCAGTATTATCTAAGCCACTGTACTTGTAGTCTTGCTAGTTGAGTATACTTTTCCCACCTTGAACCATCCCTGGCTTGTGGCTTTGACCCATAAATCATCTTTGAGAAGGAGGGTGGGGTGGCAACCTGCTTTCTGGTCCTCCTTCTTTTAGGCAGAAGCTATCTTTCTCTCAATAAATTGTTTCTAGTCTTAACTCTTATATTCCTAGAATCATTGTTTGATTTTAAAGAAAATGAACTCATGTTTTGGATATGTAGTAATTTGGAAGTTATATCTATTCCTCTTATATTAATATGACCTCTTCTATCAAATCAAGCCATGGCATGGTTTTCTAAATTTTTATGAATTATATTCTCTTGGATCCAGGAACATATGTAACCTATATTTTCTTTTCAGTATTTTATTATGAAAAAAAATATAAAACAACATTGAAAGCATATTACAGCTAGGCATGGTGGCATACACTTATAATTCTAGCACTTTGATTTTTTTCTGTGTTTTTTTTTTTTTTTTTTGGGACAATCTCACTTTGTAGTTCAGGCTGGCACTGAACTCACTCTGTAGCCCAGGCCAGCTTTGAACTCGTAGCAATCCTCCTGCCTCTGCCTCCCAAGTGCTGGGATCACAGGCATGAGCCACCACACCCACCATTGTGGTATGTAGTTCTGATTGCTGGTGGGTGTGAGTCTCCATGCGCGGCATTGTGGTATGTGGTTATCAGGGATGTGGTTACCAGGGTTAACTCGGCACCTTGTGCTTGCAAGGCAGGTGCCAGAACAATTGAGCTAAATCCCAAGTCCTTCAGTGAATTTTGATAGACCATTGATCTTTGTGTTTTCAAACATACAAAAGAAGACACACGGAACATTTTATTACTCAGGCCTGATTTATATCTGCAGAGTATTTTTCTTATATTTTCATTGTGCTTGTTTTATTTTCTTTTTTAATTTTGACATAATTTCAAACTTGTAGAAAAGTTTTAAAAAACACAAAATCAACTGTTGTATGTTTTACCTAGATTCACTAATTTTTGATATTTACACTTATTTATTTTTTCTGTCTATATATGGTACTTTCCAGAGCTATATACAAATATATTGGTGTTTCTTTTTTTTTAATCTTTTTAGGATTTTTTTTTTGTGTGTGTATGTGACAGGGTCTTTCTTTGTAGTTCAGGCTACCTCTGAGCTCAGCCTCATAAACTCACAGCAGTCCTCCTGTCTCTGCCTCCCTAGTGCTGGGATTACAGGCGTGAGCTACCAGGCCCATACTGACTGCTGGTGGGGATGTTACCATGCCCAGCGTTATTGTATGTGGTTACTGGGGACTGAACTAGGGACCTTGCGCTTGCAAGGCAGGTGCCAGAACCACTGAGCTAAATCCCCGGCCCCCTGGTGTTTCTGTTTTTTCAGTGTGAGAGTATCTGGATATATCATGATACTTTATCCTACAACATATTATGTATTTTTTGAAAACAAAGATGTAAATATGTTATGTGAATATAACACAGTTACCAAGATCAGGGAATTTAACTTTTTATTTCAGTGTACCTATGTTTTTTACTATTTTTAATAGCACTTTTTTCCTTTCAGTATTAAGATACAGATTCAGTGCTTAATTACTTTATGTATTTAATGATATCTTTTTATTTCTTTTATTATGAGACCATTCTTTAATCTTTCGTGACTCATTAATTTTTGAAGAAATGTAGTTCAATCTGTTTTCTACCAGATGTCTCAATTTATGTTTTTCTTTGGTTTGTTTGTTTTGTTATACAGGAATTGAACCGAGAGTCTTCACTCTGAGTTACATCTCTAGCCCTTTTTATTTTCTATTTTGATACAGGATCTCCCTGAGTTTGAGCCTGGCTCAGCCTCCAAAAGTGCTGGGATCACAAGTATATGCCACCTTACGTGGCTCAATTTGTTTTTAATATTTCTTCACATTGGCATTTAAATTATGCTTTCCTTCTTAAAGTAATACCTAAGTGAGATAGATCGTTGATGTCCATTGTTTCTCAGGGAATTAATTTGGTGAAAGAGGTTTTTTTTCCCTTTTTTTGAAGATATGGTCCTGCTATGTCATCCAGGCTGGCCTCGAGCTGTCTATCTACACAGCCCAGATGGTTAGAAACTTGGGAACTTCCTCCCACAGCCTCTTTAGTGCTGAGAGTGCAAACGTGCACCACTCTGCCCAATTCTAGCTGAAGTGTGACCGAGTTTTGCCACCCTGTAGTTACTGTTTTTCTCTTTCATAATTGTCAGCCATGAATAGTCAACACGATATACTGAATCTATGCAAATATGCTGCTCCTTCTTTTTACCTTTTGAATTGAACATCCACAGATGATTCCTGATGAAATCAGTTTTTTTCTTAATAGTTTTACCATAATGTATTGTTTTGCATTTTAGTGTAAGTATGAGCTCTTTTCTCCCTCTCCATTTTCTCTCCCCTCCTTTATCCCCCAAACTACCCATCTGTTCTTCTGTTCTCTACATAGACTTGTGGATTCATATGTTATTCAACATTTTATAATCCTTCCACGTACCACATCTAGCTTTTGTTTTTTATCTTATACACATGGAAACAGTTATGCAGTTTATATGGATAGGTCTGTCTTCTCTTGCTCAACATAATGTTTTCATCTATATTATTTAATCTCTGAATGTATCTTGGTTAATTTGTCCATTCATTTGTTGGTGGGTATTTGGGCTGGCTCTAGTACTTTAATGGTTTTAGGAATATAGATGATATTAATATTCTTGGATAAGTCTTCTTTTTTTTTTTTTTTTTTTTTTGAGACAGGGTCTTGCTTTTGTAGTTCAGGCTGGCCCTGAGCTCACTATGTAGCCCAGACAAGCCTCTAACTCACAGCAGTCTTCTCGTCTGTGCCTCCTGAGTGCTGGGATTAAGTGCTGGGATTACAGGTGTGAGCTACCATGCCTGGCATGAATAAGTCCCTTTTTAAACATGTTCATACTTTGACAATTCTAGCAGATAAATTTTTCCTTGTAATTTAATTTTCCTTATAATACTGCCCAGTAATTTCCTAGTTAATCCAAATTTATGAAAATTCTATATGATTTACCTCTTTGCCAATATTTGTTGTCATCAGCCTTTTATTTTTTTAGCCATTAAAAATGAACTGGCTTTCATGTACTAGCTCATTGTCCGTATAGGTCAGTGTCCATATAGGTATATCTTTTCCGTGATTATAGAACATCTTGCTTTATTATGTTGTATTTGTGCATATTTATATATATTTACATACTACATGAAATATTAGACATGTAGGTATTGTGAAGTGTGTATATATTTTGCCCATATATTAATTTGGTTGGCTTTGTTATTGATAGGTATGCTTTATATTCTAGATGTAAGACTTTTCCAAAGTAGATATTTGATTAAGATTTCTTCTAGTCTGTAGCTTACCTTTTACTTTTTTGTAGTAATATTCTAATAAACAGGAGTTTTAACTTTTTGTGTAAAATCTAATTTATGAAACTTTTATAGTTTATATACTGCTTTTCTTTATATTCATTCTAAGACTTTTTCCTACCCTAACATTACTAAATGGTCTTTTGTTTTCTCAGATCATTATAATTTGAACTTTTATGTTTTAGTATATGTAATTTATCTCAAATTAATTTTTAAACACAGATTGAGGTTAAGAGTTCCATGTTTAGTTTTCTTTCATCGTGTTATGTAGTTACTCCAACACCATTTGTAGAAAAGTATTACTTCCATTAATTACTTTAACATCTTTGTGAAAAATCAATTGGTCACACAGGTATAAATCTAGTTCCTGATGGCTTCCTTTTGTAGTTGGATTAGATTGCTTTTTCTGTTGTTACCACTCTTCGTTTTCACTTTAATTGTAGCCTTTTGCTTGATTGTTTTGGGACTGGGCCTTGCTCTGTGGTTAGTTCTTATCTAACTGAGTAGCCCAGTTTGGCCTTGAATTTGTAGCTGTCCTCTTGAATCAGTCTCCCAAGTGCTGGTATGATAATAGGTATGTGCTACCACACCTGGTTCTGTTTATTGTTTGTTGATTAAGAATATTATATTAGAATTTGTTTAGAGAAGCTAATGAGAAATATACTCGCCAATTCTTGGCATTTAAAAAACATACTGGACATGTTGTTGTATCATTCCCAGCACTTGGGAGGCTGAGTCAAGAGGATTGCCATGAGTTCAAGGTTGACCTAAGTAACATAGAGAGTTAAGGCCAGCCCGAACTGGCTAGTGAGACCCTGTGTCAAGGAAACTAAACATTTTTTTAAAAAGTCTTTTCTACTGACTTTATGAGAGAATGACCTATTTTTTCAGTAAGAAATTTCTGAGTCCTACTTTTTTTCCTAGTTGATGTATATAGTGTTCAGCTCTCTGATAGAAAGCAACCTGAGAGTTGCCTGTTTGTTTCCTCCTGATTAATGAGCAGTTTCTTTCTTGCTACCCATTTTGGAAATGAAGAAGTAGAATAGATCTTGGTATTGTCTCGTATGCATCTCTTTTTCCTGAATGTATGTATTTAATTTCTGGTTTACATTTTTTATTTCATTTCTGAAAGCTTTTCTTTCTTTTTTCTGTTTTGGTGGGGGTTTTTTTAGGTTTTTTGAGACAGGGTCTCGCTTTGTGGTTCAGGCTGGCCCTGAGCTCAGCCTCAAACTCACATCACAGCAATCCTCCTGCCTCTGCCTCCCGAGTGCTGGGATTACAGGCGTGAGCCACCATGCCTGGCACTGTGGTATGTGGTGCTGGTTGCTGCTGGGCATGAGTCTCCATGCCCAGTATGGTATGTGGATACCGAGGATGGAACCCAGGTCCTTGCACTTGCAAGACAGGTGCCAGAATCACTGAGCTAACTCCCCGGCCCTCTGTTTTGGTTTTTTGAGACAAGGTCTCACTGTGTAGTCCAGGCTGGCCTTTAACTCAGAGCAGTCTTTTTGCCTTGGCCTCCCAAGTGCTGGAACGAAAGGTGTGTGCCACCAGACCCTGGAAGCTTTTCTTGCAGTACACTGAAGAACAGTTTTTAGTTTTGTTTTATTTTTCTTCTTTGAACATATCAGGTATGCTGCTGTTCTTTTGTGTGTGTGTGTGTGTGGCCCATTGTTTATGTCATTTATTTTTTCTATCTTTTCTTCTTATTCATTTTTTCTCTAAATCAGTTTTGGTTTTTCATCATTGCCTTTGAAAATTTCTTTTTCAAGGCTGGGGATTTAGCTCAGTGGTTCCAGAGTCTGCCAGGCAAGGGCAAGGTCCTGAGTTAGATTCCTGGTACACATATCATAATGCTGGGTATGGTGGTGACTCATGCTTGTAGTCCCAGCACCCAAGAGGCAGAGGCAGGAGGGTTGCTGTGATTTCGAGGCTGGCATATTTGAGCTCAGGGGCAGCCTGAACTACAAAGTGAAACCTTGTCTCAAAAAAAAAAAAGAAAAGAGAATTTCCTTTTCAGATCTGTGTGTTTTTAGCAGAGCCTATTATCTTTCCATTTCCATTTGGACTTTATTATAGTGGTGTTTGTCTATTTTTCACTTCTTTGATACATCTGCACATTTTATTTCTTTATCTTTTTTGGCTCTTGCTTCCTGATTTCCTGTGCCTCTGCCTTTTTTTTCTTTTGTTCTAAGAAGGTTACTGGTTACTTCTTTTTTGGAGGGTACTGGCGATTGAACTCAGAATGTTGTACTTGCAGGCAGATGTGGTGCCACTTAGCTAATTCCCTGTCCCAGTAATGGCTACTTCTTTTTTTTTTTAGGTTTTTTGAGACAGGGTCTTGCTTTGTGGTTCAGACTGGCCCTGAGCTCAGCCTCAAACTCACATCACAGCAATCCTTCTGCCTCTGCCTCCCGACTGCTGGGATTACAGGCGTGAGCCACTATGCCCGGCACTGTGGTATGCAGTTGATGAATAGATGCAAAATTTTACCATTATATTAAGTATTTATTAAATGACTATGTACATGTATCTATGTATAGGTGCACTTGTGAATATAATTGACAAGCTTAAGACAGGGAAATTTTAATATATAATTGAACAAGAAAGTTTGCTGTCTGTGATTTATTTATTCATGTTTGAGGAGCTGTAAGAAACCTGTCACTGAATGAGGTATTAAGTTTAGCATTGCATACTATAAGTGTTGACCTCATCATTCTGTTATTACTCTGTGTGAATGTCATTCTGAAATGAAATGTATTATATTTCTTCTGGAAAGTCTGCCTGAGCAATATTTTTTTTCTTTTAAGGTTTTTTGAGACAGGGTCTCACTTTGTGGTTCAGGCTGGCCCTGAGCTCAGCCTCAAGCTCACATCACAACAATCCTCCTGCTTCTGCCTCCCGAGTGCTGGGATTACAGGCGTGAGCCACCACGCCTGGCACTGTGGTATGTGGTACTGGTTGCTGCTGGGTGTGGGGTCTCCACACCCAGTATTGTTATGTGGTTACCGGGGAATCGAACCCGGGTCCTTGCGCTTGCAAGACAGGCGCCGGAACCACTGAGCTAACTCCCTGGCCCCTGGCTTAGACTTTTTATCTGGAAGTACCTTTCTGTAATTTGTTAGCCTGTGGATATGAATATTAAGTTGCATTCATTAACATATATAAGGTATGATAAAAATATGATATGTATTTATTGTTTTGAGATAAAGTCTCACTTCATATGTATGTAGCTCAGGGTGGCCTCAAACAAATGCTAGGCAGTCCTCCTGCTTCAGCCTCCCACAAGTTCTGGGATTACAAGTGTGCACCACTACACCTGGCTACAATGTGTGTTTAAATAAAAATAAAAAGCAGGTTGCCATAAATCCCCCTCAAAATATTCCTTACTACCTCTTTCTAAAGCAATTCTGAGAGCCTGCTTTTGTGTCTTTGTTTGCACTGTCATGGCTGCCTCCTTATCCTGAATTGATTTAAAAAGTCTATTTTTCATAGTCACTTTGATTTTGGAGAAGAGCTACAAATCACACTGTACCTGTACCAGTTCTGGTAATTAATATGGATGGGGACATGCTATAAGTTGCCTTATGATACTGCCTTTCAGCTGGATGGGACTCAGCAGCAGCATTAACTGTATTTTTGATCAAACCGTATAAAGACATGAAAGAGGACTCCCAGACTCCTTCAGAAAGTGTCAAAAATGATAAGTATGTTCAAAATAAAGGGGAGTATTTTGAAAGGGGTTAATGCCAATGTTTACTTAATAAACTTAAAAAAAAATTTAAACTTTGAGCATGTTTCTGATCAACCCCCATTTTATTTATTTCCTTCCTTACTCCCTTGCTACCTCCCCCCTCTCTTCCTTTCTTCTTTCTTCTTTCCATAGAGTTTCACTATCTAGTGCAGGCTGGCCTTAACTCACAGCATCTCTTGCCTGTGCTTCCCAAGTGCTAGGATTACAGGTGATCCTGTGCAACCATGCTTGGCTTAGATTATTTTTTAAAATAATGCACTAAAAGAAATAGGGAAAGCTAAATGTTTATTGGAGTTTTAGTTTTTTTCTCATTAGGTTTTATTTTTAGACAGGATCTCACTGTGTAATTTAGGCTGGTCTTTAACTCACTGTGTAGCCCAGGAAGGCTTCAAACTCAAGGCAATCCTTCAGCTTCAGCCTTCTGAGTACTGGGATTACAGGTGTGTGCCACCACCAGCTCTCATTATTGAGTTTTACAA
>PVIR01033891.1:0-17555 GCA_004026965.1 Petromus typicus
CAAGGACCCAGGTTCGATCCCTGGTACCACAAACCGTACTGGGCGTGGAGACTCATGCCCAGCAGCAATCAGTACCACATATCACAGTGCCGGGCGTGGTGGCTCACGCCTGTAATCCCAGCACTCGGGAGGTAGAGGCAGGAGGATTGCTGTGATGTGAGTTTGAGGCTGAGCTCAGGGCCAGCCTGAACCACAAAGCGAGACCCTCAAAAAAAAAAAAAAAAAAAAAAAAAGAAACAGGAGGGCCTGAGTTCAATCCCAGTCCTGCAAAACACAAACAAAACCACCCAAAAACCCAAAACCAAAACCAAAAAAAGTGCCTGCCTTGAATTTGCAAAAAGGATACTGAAAGAAGCAATCAGGAATCTCAAGAAATATCATTCTGTGAAGTGTCAAATATGAAAGTTGAGTGATACAAAAACGTCACTGATTTTATGTCAATTCTGTTAAAATGATGGCATACACTGTGGATAACCAACTGTCTGTTCGACGTCAGCCTAGGTATTGTGGTGGAAGGATATTTTAGACAAGGTTAACGTTTAAATCAGTAGATTAGCCTCTGCGACCTGGGAAGGTCTCATCCTATTACCTGAAAAATCTTTTTTTCTTTTTTGTACCTTGATATCAAACTCAGGACCTTCTGCAAGAGAACCACTGAGTTAAATCTCCAGCCTGTAATAGCCTGAAAATCTGAAGGGCAAAGAGAGGTTTTCCAAAAAGGGAATTCTCAAAACTGCAATGTAAAAGCTGTGCTCTGCCAATTTCCAGGACTTGCTAAACTTCACGATAACGTCTACCAGTTCCTCAAACCTTTTCTCCGATTGGTTCTGTGTCTCCTGAGAATTTTGACCAAGACAAGACCCATTGGGCATGCATTTTAAATTAGAGCGCCGGAAATCACACACGTACACACACACAGCCCTCTGATCCAAGAAAAAAAATACCCATGCTCTTGGGTGCACTCTTCTAGTGCAAGGCCCCCAACCCCATTTTGGCCACACTGGCAGAGGGCAAGCAGGTTAACAAGAAAATTTGACCAAAAAACTGATTTGATTCAGAATCAGTATGCAAAAACAAAAAAATCAGAATTACTACTTTTTAATGGGTATACTTTGCTTTCCTAAACGTTCTCACGAGAAACATAATCCGTATTAATCTGATAATCTTACAAGACAGCGACTTTTGCCAGTGCCAGTTGTGCGGAGCGGGTGGCCCCGGGCAGTGTGAACAGGCCTCGCCGCCCCATCAGGACGCGCCGGCGGGGACCCGCGGGGATCCGGCTCGGGAGTCTCAAGTTCCCACAGCTCGCCTCTTTTTTCCACCCGCGGGCCGGGCCCAGCCTGCAAAGCGGAGGCTCCTGCGAAGCTTCTCGATTCCAAAGCGGCTGGGGCGGAGCGCGACGGGAAGGGCAGCCCCTTGAAGGATTTTTTCTTTTACGCCAGAGTTGGGGAAGGTTTGCCTGTATCTCGTATTTCACTTGTGTGTTTTTACTGATGCGCCTCACTCGTGCAATTGTTACTAGCTTTTCCCGGGCAAAAATCTTGCGGGATCTTCCTCAGCTTATGAATATTAAAGTCAGAAGAACGCAGGCACTCTTCAGGGAGCTGGAGTTACAAGAGGAAATGAGAACTGACTCGACACCGGACTAGGACCACGGCGATCACGGAAGCCGCGACTTCCGGCTATGGAAGCGGCCCCACCCCTCGCGCGAGCGTGACGTCAGGGCGCTGGGGCGGGGCCAGCGGCAGGCGGGGCGGGGCGGGGCGGCGGGGGCGGGGCCGGGCCGGGCTGGCCGGGCGCTCCGCGGGAGGTGCCGGCATTTATAGCTCGCCTGCTGGGGCGGCGGTCGCGGTGTGGCGGCGAGCGGGCTGCGATGACGGAGCTGTGCAATGGGCTTGAGAGCCAGCCCGAGAGCTTCGTGCTGGGGCTGGACGTGGGCAGCTCTGTGATCCGATGCCACGTCTATGACCGGGCGGCGCGGGTGCGCGGCTCCAGCGCGCAGAAGGTGACCAGGGCGCGGGGCTCAGGCACTGGGATCGGGGCGCTGGCGGGTCCGCCCCCCTGCGCCCGGACGCCCCCACCCGCAGACCGCCGGGGCCGGGGCCGGGGCCGGGGCCGGAGCGGCGTCCGAGTCCCCTCCGGCCCGCGGCGCTCGGATCCGTGGGCTGCGCTGGCCGCAGGGCGGGCTTGCGCGCGGCTGAGCGGGCTGCGGGTGTCCGTGCAGCAGGTGATTCGTGGCTTGTGCGGTTTCTCCTGAACTTCCTCAATAAACCTCTGACTCCATCTTATTTTACACTTTACGTTTCCAGATGTTGATAGAATTTTGAGTCCTTGTTTTCCGGTCGTCCTCTTCATGAACTTCTCCCGCTTGTACGAGCGCCTCATGACACCGGCTGGGTCGGAGGTGTGGGGCAAGTTTCTAAATCTGTGTTGTCTCCTTCTTCTTTCAATCTCCGAAATTAAACAAAATATCTTTTCTCTCGGTTGGAGAGTCCTGCCAAGTCATTGGTTGGTTTTTAGCAAATCCTGGGACTGTTGGTCCCATTGGTGAAGAGCCAAGAAGTTGATATTCTGTTCTCATTTTAGTGAAGTGTGGATTTCTACGTGGTTGTGAATGCACCAAAAGTAATGCTTGTTTGACATCGTGTTCTCACCCTTTTTAGTACCAGCGTCTCTTTATGTTTGTAGTGTTAGGAGCACGGGAACCACCAGTGACCTAAGCTGTTCCCTCCGTCCCCCTTTATTTCAATGTCCCCCCTCTTTCCCCACGTCTTCGGATGGTTTTCCATCTGAACTCCTGCAGCAGTTGCCCAGGAGTTGGTTCATCCTGGGTGCAAGTAAGTAATGAGCGTGTGTTTCAAGGAAACAGCTGACTTTCCTTCAGGGTCCCGGGACAGTGGGATGGGACCGCGCCGCTCTGCTCCCAGTGCCTTTCGTGACTGATTGCCTGCGGTTGGAGCACTGCGCGTCCACCCACATACCTGTCCTTGCATGGCCTTCGGCGACTGTGTGCTCCTCACTAGGTGTCGTTACCAAACTACAGTGGTACTTTTTGCAATCACTTGTTCTAGATACGAAGTACTTTTGTTGTAAGCAGTGAATTTTGTTTTTTTAAAAGAATGGAGGCAGGTGTGGTGCTGCACACCTATTATCCCACAGTTTTAGAAGGCTGAGGAAGAAGGATGGCAAGGTCAAGCCCATTCTGGCTATTTTGCAACTTAATATGTCAGAAATGTAAAAAGACAAGATATAGCTCTGTGTTCAGTCTTTAGTACCGAGAAAAAAGAAGTGGTATGTGTGTAGGGGGGACAGGAATATTTAGAACCAAAAGAACAATTGTTAGCAAATGCATTTTTGGCCAGGCATGGTGGCTCACACCTGTAATTCCAGCCCTTGGGCGGCAAAGGCAAGAGGACTGAACCAAGTGAGTTTGAGGCCAGCCTGGGCTGCATAGTGAGTTTAAGGCCAGCCTGAACTATAAAGTGAGACCTTGTCTCAAAAACTAAAAAGAAAGTACATTTTCACTTTTTAAAAAATTAATTTGTTTTTTTGTTTTTTTGTGTGGTATTGGGGATTGAACAGGCTCTTGTGCTTGCCAGGTAGATGCAGTAGCACTTCAGCTAAATCCCTGGCCAGAAAATGCATTTTAGTTGCTGTATAATTTGGGGGCAAATCATTCATTTATTTAGAAATGAGGTTAAGAATGTCAAAGATGAATCAAGATTTTGGTGAGTGGCAGAAAGCTAGAAGTGTTTGCTCATACTGTGAAGACTGTCTAGAAAAATATATGAGCAAATAGAAATATGAAAAATCTTTGCCCTCCCAGGATGAAGCAATATTTATTATTATTATTATTTTGGTTTTTTGAAGCAGAGTCTTGCTACCTAGTCCAGGCTGGCCTTGAAGTCACTTGGGGAGTTCAGGCTGACCTTAAACTTGTGGTCATTCTTCTGGGATTGCAGGTATGGGCCACCACACCTGGCTCAAGCAATATTTTTAGACTAAGGAATTCATAGGTGTGTTAGTTACTTTTCTCATTGCTGGGACAAAATACCCATTAGCAGAAGTTAGAGAAGGAAAGATTTATTTGCCATATAGTTTGTAGAGGTTTCAGTCCATAATTGGCTGATTCCAAGACAGGGTGGCCTGAGTGGAGAAATAGTTCATGGTGGGCAGAAGATAGCAGAGCAATCAAGGATTGCCCACAGCTCGTTCCATTCCTTCTGTCTTATCCAGGATACTTCAGGCAGTATCTTGCTCACAGCCATAACCCTAACGCCCTTGGTGCTACCGTTGCACCATCAGTCAATCTCAGCATCACAGTTCTGGACCCCATCACCTCTGAAAAGCTCCACTTCCGACCTCATGAGTCTTTGGGAGACATCTAGACACAAGCCATATGACACTTCTCTTCAAACTGTAGTAGGAGTTTACAACTAAACTTTTTAAAAGTGTGATGCTGGGTCTACTGGGGTTAAGAGAAATAAAATGAAGTGTTTAGCAACTTGTGTAGCAGCTTGGCAGAGTAATTTTTATCTCTATTGTCTTTAATAATAGAACACTTGGGATTGTATTTTTTGTGCCATTTTTTCCCTAGAAATTTAGTTTAATTGTACCTATTATTATGGGACCATGGCATGGTGATGCACACCTGTAATCCCACACTTGGGAGGCTGAGGCAGGATTGCAGGGAGTTCTGTGCTAGGCTGAGGCAGGAGGGTTGCAAATTGTATGCTAGGCTGGGCCTTATAGTGAGTTCAAGACCACTGTGAACTACATAGCAAGACCTTGTCTCAAGAAAACCAATCAGTCAAGAGAAAAAGAAGGGAGAGAGAAAGGAAAGAAAGAAAGAAAGAGAGAAATTACTGGTTCACAGAGCTGGTTGCCAATCATGTGGGAGGCCTGGGTTATTATCACTAGCACCACACACACACACACACACACACACACCAGTGGAATGTCATGCTATTAGAGTCCATGAAAGATGACGGTTGAAAGAACAGGACAGAAAGTCCACTCCCCAAAGAACAGCACAATCTTCATTGTAGTATGTACAGTACATTCTTTAAAAATGGTCTTTGCTTACTGTCTTTGTGTTGGTTTGGATCAAGAAATATTTTCTTAAATATGATCACAGTTCTTTTGGGTTCTGGCTTGGCCCTCCTGTCGAGGGCTTCACTCCTGTGCTCTGTGGTGTGGATGTGGTCTCACGTCCCAAGCCTGGCCCCAGCGTGCTGCACGTGGAAGCCAGCCGGCCATGGACGCTGTGGAAGTCCCTCTTCCGGGATCCCAGTCAGTTCCGCAGAGGGAGTGATTATACAGAGCGAGGCTGGCATCTTCCTGCTCTCTGGATGGCCTTGGGTGCCCTCGCCCAGGCTGCCCAGAGGGGACCACTCACTCTTAGACTTCTGTCTCTGATACTGTGAGAAACCTCTTACAAATGGCCTTGCTGCAGGCATTTAGTTATAACAGTAGGAAATGCTCCAGTGGGGGCAGGGTGGGCTGAGCAGGTTGGTGGAGTTGGGAGAAGTGATCGTGGTAGTTCTGGACAGTGTGCAGGGTGACAGGTGCGAGGCCTCTGTCCATGCCGACTTGGAGGGGAACCTATTACAATCTGTAGCTGGACGGGGACGAGATTTTGTTAAATTTTTTTCCGATGAGCTCACTGGAGAAGAATGGAGTCTTTGTCCATATCCCAGCATCACTCTTATGCTCTGCGTATTGTTGCTGCTTCCTGTTTCTTTAGTTTGCTCTTGGATGGTTCTGTTCATTTGCTGAGTCCCCGCCTTACCCTCGCCTCAGCTGTGTCTGGTGTTCGGAGTTCAGAGCTTCTCTGGTTCAGCCCTCCAGAGAGTGAACCTCTTCCCCCCTGCCGGGTTGCGGAGGAGACTTGGGGGTCCTCCTGAAGACTGGCCGGCTCTCTGCACAGCCTCATCTTGCAGCCTGGTGTTTGCAGGCAGCCCTGGTTTCCAGGCTTCCACCTGGGCTGGGTCTCATGGTGTATAGATTCAGTCATGCATTCACCTGTTACTTCCGGTGCACCATGAAATCAGGCACCCTAGCTGCCAGGGAGTGCATGGAGGGACACCTGACCCTCTGGGGGCCGCATCCTGAAGAGCAGAGCATAGGGCATCTGACTGGCCTTGCACTGTGCCAGGTGTGGTGGCACAGCCTGGAATCCCCGCACTCTAGAAGGTTCAGGGAGGAGGATTGCATTGGTGAGCTCACCCTGGATGATTTAGTGAGAACCTGGTTTTTTTTGCTCTTATTTCTACTTTTTTGCCGGGTAGGAGGTAGAGTTTTTTTCTTCTCCCACTTTCCCCTCTTTTAGTTTTTTTTTTTTTTTTTTTGTAGTACAGGGATCAAACTCAGGAGCTTGTGCTTGCCAGGCAGGTGTAGTGCCGCTGAACTAAATCCCTGGCCCGAGACCCTGTCTGGAAATAAGGAAGAGGGAATGCTCTGGCCACTACATCTGTCACCCCAGGGTTTATCCAGCTGACCTGGCTGCGGCTCCCTTGTGGAGGACAGCCTTGTCCCATGACAGAGCAGGTGTGCCACCTGGCCAGAACCTTCCTGTGAGCTCTCAAAATAAACACCAGTTGGGAATGTAGCCTGGTGTGGCAAAGGCTCTGGGTTCAACCCTGGTAACACACACACACACACACACACACACACACACACACACGTGCACGTAGTAAATAGAGGGACACTGGTGCAGATCACGGCTCTGCTCCTGCTTCCCCGGGGAAGGGCCGATGCGCAGTGCAAGTCAAGCCTGAGGGCCAGGCCATGTTTTCTCCATGACACCATCCCGCGCCACCTGCCCACTCACAGCCCATCTCCAGAATGTCTGTGACGTCTAGTCTGACCCTGGTTGCTTTCCTCTTCACTATGTTCTTGTGCCTTTGAGTCCTGTGTTTTTTTTGTTCAGTGGAATATTACCAGGCATTGAAGCAAACTCCCATGTTCAAGCCATTAATTTAACTTGAAGCCATAGACTTTTAGTGAACAATTGTTTTTTTGTAGAAGACCTTGTACTTGTCAGGAGTTATAGACTTTTGACGTTTTTATTCTATTTTATTTTTATTTTGGACCACTGGGAATCGAACCCAGGGCCTCACACACGCTAGGGAAGTGTTCTAGCACTGAGCTTCATACCCAGCTCCGACTGATTGATTGAGAAAGGTCTCTATGGTGCAACCTGGCCTTGAATGTACTGTGTAGCCCAGGCTGGCCTTGAACTTGCAGCCACCCTCCTGCCTCAGTCTCCCAAGTGCTAGAATTACAGGTATGTGCCACCAAGCCCAGCTTCAGCTCTTATTTTTTAAATTAGCACAGATAAATCTGGATCTTTTTTGGTGTACAGATTTATGAGTTGGGCATGTGTGTAAGAGTAACCCCCCAAACTGGCTTGTACCTCCTCTTTGTAGACACCTTCCTGTGCATCTTATCTCCGATAACCACTCATCTATTAATTGTCATACAGTTTTCCTTTTTAAGAGTGTTGTAGGAGTGAAATCACAATAAATAGCCTTTGGAGGCTGGCTTTACTCAGCTTCTGGGATCTGTCTGTGGTGTCTTGTGTATCAGTGGCTATTCCTTTGTTTGTAAGTAGCAATCCATGGTAGGAAAGTACCGCATTCATTCGCAGGCTAAAGTACATCTAGAATGTTTTTAATTTCTGGTGATTGTGAATAGAGCTGCTGTAAACATTTGTGTGCGGATTTTACTTTATTTATTTTATGAGGCAGGGTCTTGCTATGTAATTCAGCCTAGCCTTGAACTCATGGAGCAGGCTGCACTTCTCCCACTGGGATTACATGTGTGCCACCGTGCCTGGCTGTGCATGGATATAATGTGAGCAGAGTATTCTTGGCTAAGTGTGGGAGTGAATGTGGTTGCATCACATGGAAATGAATGTTTATCTTAATAAGAAATTGACAAAATTTACCAGAAAAGGGGCAGATGTAACTCAGTGGTGCCAGGCCTGCCTGGCAAGCCCGAGGTCTGAGTGCACTCCCTGTTGGGGGATTTATTAGAATAAGTATCATTTTGTGGTCTTTTTTTTTTTTCTTAAGTAGGGTCTCACTTTGTAATTCAGGCTGGCCCTGAGCTCACTATATAGCCCAAGCCAGCCTTGAACTCACAGCAATCCTCTAGCCACTGCCTCCTGATTGCTGGGATTACAGGCGTGAGCCACCACACCCAGCACTGTGGTGTGTGGTACTGAGTGCTGGTGGGCGTGAATCACCAAGCCTGGCATTGTTGTATGTGGTTACGCAGTGGGACCTTGGGTGTGCAAGACAGGTGCCTGAACCACAGAGCCAAATCCCCAGCCCTCATTTTGCATTCTTATCAGCCATTATCAGAGATTCAGTTATTTTATATACCCATCAGCACTTGTTATTTTCTGATTTTATGAAGGACTTAATTTACAAATGGTAGCATTGTGTTTTTTTGTTTATCTTTTGAGACAAGGTCTCACCAAGTAGTTTAAGCTGGGCTTGAACTCACTATTCAGCCCAGAATGGCCTCCGATTTGCAGTGATCCTCCTGCCTCAGCTTCTGAAGTCCTGGGATTATAATTGAGCCCTGTCATACTCTCCTTGCCTTACTGTGTTTTCTTTTTTCCCCCCTGGTATGGGGAGTTGAACTCAGGACCGTGTACTGCCCCGGTATGGGGAGTTGAACTCAGGACCTTGTACTTGCCAGGCAGGCACTGCTGCTGAGCTAAATCCCTGGTCCCCTTATTGTGGTTTTATTTATTTATTATTTTTTGAAATAAGGTCTTACAATGTAGCTCAGGTTGGCTTTGAACTCATGGCAAACCTTCTGCCTCTGCTTCCTGAGTGCTGGGCCTAACAGTGTTGAATATCTTTACATACATATTTGTCATCCATATGTTTTCTTTGATGAAATGCATGTTCAAGACTTCTGCCTTCAATTTTTTTTTTTTTGCTGGTACTAGGGATTAAACCCAAGGCCTTCAACACAAAGCTACCTCTCCAGGCCTTTTTATTCTGAGACAAGGTCCTGCTAAGTTACTAAGGTTCTTGAATTTGAGATCCTCCTGCCTCAGCCTCCCATGTCCATTTCTTTGAATAGTTTGCCTACTGTGCAACACAGATTTCTTTATACACTATATTCTGGATCTTATTTCTATGCTGGATATTTTCTGTAAGCCTATGCTCTTATCTCTTCATTTTCTTATGCTGTTTATTGCAGGGAAAGTCTTTCTAACTTTGGTGAAGTCCAGTTACATGATTTTTGTTGTTTTTTTTTTAGGTTTTTTTGAGATAGGGTTTCGCTTTGTACTTCAGCTTGTTCCTGAGCTTAGCCTCCAACTCACATCACAGCAATCCTGCTGCCTCTGCCTCCCGAGTGCTGGGATTACAGGCGTGAGCCACCACGCCCGGCACTGTGGTATGTGGTACTGGTTGCTGCTCGGTGTGAGTCTCCACACCCAGTATTGTTATGTGGTTACCGGGGAATCGAAGCCGGGCCCTTGTGCTTGCAAGACAGGCGCCGGAACCACTGAGCTAACTCCCCGGCCCCCTGTTTCCATATTTTTAATTACATCACAATTTTTTCTTTTCCCTCGTTACCTAACCCTACCCATATTTCTCTCTGAATATTTTCTTTTTATAAGCGCTAGCTTACATTTTAGAGCTCATTTACATTTTTAGTTTCTTATATGAGAGAAAAGATATGGTATTTACCCATCTGGGACCTATTTATTTCACTTATGAGTATATCCTGAATGTATATCCATTTGAGTATAAATGACTCAGACTTGTCATTCTTTATGGCAGAGTAATACTCCATTTTATAGAAAAAAAAACCACATCTTCTGAGACAGTCTAGCTAAAGGGGGCACAGCTGAGTTCGATGGGAACCTCAGCTGGGCCCGTTAGTCATCGGGGCCCATTAGTCATCTGCACCCAGGGCTTTGGCCCGTTGGCCTCCGAGCAGACCACGCCTGAGACGCCCAGTCTTTTCTTTCACATTTGGATCGTACCTCATTTTGAGCTGACTTTTTGTAGACCTCAGTGTTTAGTCTGAGGTTGATTTTTTTTTTCCATGTGGATGTCTTGCTCCAACACCAGTTGTTGATAAAGCTTATCTTCTCACCATTGACTCGCCAGATGTTAATTGGCCGTATTTCCGTGGATGTGTTTTGGGACTTTGTTCCCTTGCACTGATCAATGTATTTGTGTATCATATCTCAGAAGCACACTATTTAATCATTGTGGCTTTCGAGTGAGTAAATTGAGTTAGGTGCTTCCTCTAACTTTTTGGTTTATTTTTTAGACATAATCTGTGTAGCACAGGCTAGCCTTGAATTTGCAGTGATCCTCCTACCTTCTAAGTGCTGGGATTACAGGCATATGCTACCAAGCCTGGCTTTTTTGTTATTTTTTATTTTTTACTTTTTTTCTTTTTTTTAAGATTTTTTGAGACAGGGTCTCACTTTGTGGTTCAGGCTGGCCCTGAGCTCAGCCTCCAACTCACATCACAGCAATCCTCCTGCCTCTGCCTCCCGAGTGCTGGGATTACAGGCATGAGCCACCACGCCCGGCACTGTGGTATGTGATACTGGTTGCTGCTGGGGTGAGTCTCCACGCCCAGTATTGTTATGTGGTTACTGGGGATCTAACCCGGGCCCTTGCACTTGCAAGACAGGCCCCGGAACCACTGAGGTATATCCCCGGCCCCTATTTTTTACTTTTTTGAGACAGGTGTCACCATGTAGTTGAGGCTGGCTTTGAACTCATTATGTCACTTTATATCTCCAAGTTTCTTGGCCTCTGTTCTGTTTGAGTTCATCCAATAAATTTTGGTTTTTTGTTGGTACTATGGCTTGAACCCAGAATCTTTGCATTGAACTATATCCCTGTGCCTTTTTATTTTTTAGCTTGGATGATATCCTTGATGTTTTGACTATAATGTTGAAAAGCCCTAGGTCCTGAGGAATCCTGTGAAAAGTATGTTTTCTGTTAGCAGGGTTCAGACTGCAAATGTTGACCCCTTCTGTGGACTGTGGTGTCGACCACAGTTCCATTCTCAGTCTTGACTGTGGCCTTCGGCTCGGCTCTGCTCTGCATGTGCACAGCCTAGCCGTCAGTGTGGGCCTGGGTGGTGGTCGGTCCCTTCAGCGCGTCTGGCCTGCTGTTTGAGGGCTGTCCCCACAGGATGCACTTTGGAATGCGCCCAGTAGTTTGTCCCCAGCTCTGTAGTTCTCTTTCCCAGCTGCTCCCTCTGATGTTTTCGCTGGTTTCTGATGCCCAAGCTCCCCCTTAGGTCCTCTGACTTGTACCTCATTCTTCTGGGTCACCTGGGCGGGACGGGTGTGGAGATGAGAAAGGCGTGCTCTACCGCAGCCTGGGCGTCAGGGGGAGTCTTTGTGGAGGTCCACGGAAGGCACCCTCACATGCAGCACAGTGCAGAGCATGAAAGAGGGCAGATGGGGGGAGGAAAAGTGGGGGCATTCTCATTCCCTCCGAGTGCTGGGCTTTTCTTTCTTATTCTTTGAGCCCCAAGACAGAGCTTCTTGTGGAACTTAGTTATGGTTTTCAGGGTGCCTTGGGTGCACCCCACGGGGTGTCAGGAGGGAAAATGGAAGTGCTCCCACGCCCTCCTGCCACTAATGTGCTTTTCCGTGTTGGCAGTATGGGGCTCTGGCCCAGCCTTGCACCCTGAGCTGCCTCCCCAGGCTCTGGCCCCAAGTTCTTCCCTCCTTTCCAGGTCTGCCAGCTGCAGAACAAAACCAACAAGTGCTCTGTGCATGCTGCCCAGGGTTTTGTTTTTGATTTTCCAGTACTGGGGATTGAACCCAGTGCCTTCACATTAAACTATGTCCCTACTCCTTTTAAAATTTATTTAATTTTAAGCTGTACATGGTGGCTCACACCTGTCATCCCAGCACCCCACAGGCAGAGGCAGGAGGATTGCTGTGAGTTCGACACTTGCCTGGGCTACGTGGTGAGTTCAGGGTCAGCCTGAACTACAAAGTGAGACCCTGTCTCAAAAATCCACAGATAGGCCAGGGATTTAGCTGAGTGGTTCTAGAGCATATGCTTGGCAAGCACAAGGTCCAGAGCATGATCCCCGGTACCACAAGGCTCATGCCTGTAATCCCAGCACTTGGGAAGCAGAGGCAGGAGGATAGTAGAGAGTTCAAGATCAGTCTGAGCTACATAGTGAGTTCGGGGCCAGACTGAACTATAAAGTGAGACCCTGTCTCAAAAAAACCCCAAAACCAACAACAGAAAAACCACACACACAAGTTTTTTATTTTAAGACAGGGACCCACTAAGTTCCTGAGTTGCCCAGGTTGGGTTTGAACTTGCTGTCCTCCAGGCTCAGCCCCCCAGAGGCCGGGATCACAGGCGTGCAGCGCCACCTTTGGTTTAGGTTCTGTGTTGGTGTGCAGTGAGAGCCACGAGGTGGAGTGTGTGGTACTGCATGATAGAATGATCAGAGCATAGTTCTTTTTTAATTTTTTAAAAGTTTCAGTTTTTTTTTTTTTTTAGACAGGGTCTCGCTTTATGGTTCAGGCTGGCTCTGAGCTCAGCCTCAAACTCATATCACAGCAATCCTCCTGCCTCTGCCTCCCGAGTGCTGGGATTATAGGCATGAGCCACCACGCCCGGCACTGTGGTATGTGGTACTGGTTGCTGCTGGGCGTGAGTCTCCACACCCAGTATGGTATGTGGTTACCGGGGAATCGAACCCAGGTCCTTGCGCTTGCAAGACAGGCACCGGAACCATTGAGCTAACTCCCCGGCCCAAAGTTTCAGTTTTTTATTACAAAAACCCTTCATTGTAGAAAACTTAAAAAGTAAAGCTAAAATAAAAGAAGCTAAAATCTTTTGTAAACTCATGAACTACTATTATTTTGGTGTTGGTTTGTCATCCTTTTAAATTTCATGTATGTATTTTTTCAGTTTTTTTGGGGGGGAAAGAGGAAGTGTTTGGGATTGAACCCAGGGCCTTGCATATATTGAACAAATGCTCTACTACAAATCACAAACCCTGAATTTTAACAATAAAAATTCTTTTTGTTTTTTGGGGTTTTTTTGAAGTACCAGGATCAAATTCAGGGGCATTTGTGTTTCCAAGGTAGGCGTGTACCCACTTAAGCTAAATCCCTGGCTCTTAACAATAAAAATTAGACAAGAAAATCATGTTCCTTATTTTAATCAGTAAGTAGTTTTAAGAGTTAGGTATTAAGAACTTGATCTAATGTTATTTTTACTAAATCTTCTCTTTTCCTAAATAGGTAGAAAATGTTTATCCTCAAATTGGCTGGGTTGAAATTGATCCTGATATTCTGTGGGCTCAGTTTGTTGCTGTAATAAAAGATGCTGTCAAAGGTAATAGAATTTATAAAAATAACAGTCATTTCTGCAATATTTTATGTTTGTAATACGAGTTTTACTGCGGGGGACTGTGGTACACACTGGTAATATTACACCTCAGGAGGCTGAAGCTGGAAGATTGCAAGTTCAGCTGCCAACTTAGTGAGATCCTGTCTCAAATTTAAAACATTAAAAAGAGCTGGGAATCAGGCCAGGGCTTTGGCTCCATAGTTGCGGCATTTGCGGGCAAGCACAAGGTCCTGAGTTCGATCCCCGGTAACACATAGCACAATACTGGGTGTGATGGCTCATGTCTGTAATCCAAGCACTGATAACCACATACCAGAATGCCAGGCATGGTGGCTCATGCTTGTAATCCCAGCATTTGAGAGGCAGAAGCAGGAGGATTGCCAGGAGTTTGAGGCTAGCCTGGGCTACATAGTGAGTTCAGGGCCAGTTTGAACTATAAACTCTCCAAAAAAAAAAAAAGAGCTGGGAATATAGCTCAATGGAAGAGCACTACTTGCCCAGCATGCATGAGGTCTTGGGTTCAATCACCAGTATAGAAAAAGCGTTTTCCTAAGTCTTGTGTGAAGAGCTCAGTTCGTTATCTTTCTTTCTGTCTGTCTCTCTCTCTCCCCCTCTCTCTCTCTTTTGTGGTACCAGATGTTAAACTGTGGACCTTGCACTTGCAAGGCAGGTGCTGGAACCAGTGACCTAAATCCTTGACCCTAAACCCAGTTTTCTGTAGAAGTTTGTAGTTAGGTTGTACCCATAATATTTTATTGAGGGCTGTCCTGCTTTCCTGGTATCTTTCAGGGGAGAGGTGTGGCTGACAGACAACCACTCTGTCCAGGAAGGGTATCAAGGACGATGCCTCTGGCTTGTCTCTTGCCAGCCATACGAAAGTCAGTGCTTGTCCTTCTCGGGCCAGGTTTTAGCTAGTGCTGAGAATATGACCCAGAGCTACAAGCAAAGTTGCTGTGTCCCTTTTCTGCTCTCTTGAGTCCCATCTGATTACTGTGGTGGTAAAGTAAGCTTTTTGTCCTGTTCTCCAGGCACTGGATGCATTGTTGCTTTTCTACAGCCACATTCTGAAGTCTTAGCTCTTTGGGAATTTTTTTTTTTTTTTTAAGGTTTTTTGAGACAGGGTCTCACTTTGTGGTTCAGGCTGGCCCTGAGCTCAGCCTCAAACTCACATCATAGCAATCCTCCTGCCTCTGCCTCCCAAGTGTTGGGATTACAGGCATGAGCCACCACGCCCGGCACTGTGGTGTGTGGTACTGGTTGCTGCTGGGGTGAGTCTCCACACCCAGTATGGTATGTGGTTACCGGGGATCGAACCCAGGTCCTTGCGCTTGCAAGACAGGCGCCGGAACCACTGAGCTATATATCCCTGGCCCCCTGTGGGAATATTTTCACTGCAGCCTTTTGGAAAAACATTGCAAAAGATGACCTGTAAAGTCTGCTTCACTTTTCTGTCTGAGTTGCTTGTCCATCTTTGTAGTTTGTAATACTTCAGAACCTACTTAAAAAGTTGCAGGTATCAGGAGGTGGCTCAGCAGCAGTGTGAGTTTAGCGTGTATGAGGCTCTGGTTGGTTCCCAGCACCAAAAACATAAAAAGTTTGCAAGAATAATGGCTGTGACAGCCAAGGGTGATAACACCTGCTAGTAACCCCAGCGCTTGGAGGCAGAGGCGGAAGGATTAAGAGTTTGAAGTCAGGTGGAGAGTTCAAGGCCAAGGGCAACGCGGAGACCCGTCTAAGAAAGCAACAACAATGACAACCAAAACAAAACAAAACATTAAAATTATTTTCAAAGTGCTTGGTATTCAATATTCTCTGTTACCTTGGTGAAAATAATAACGTTTTTGGTTGTCTTTTTGAGACAGGGCCTCACTATATAATTGAACTCATGACGTTCAAGGCCTTGAACTGGGGGACTAGCTGTAAAATTGGGGCAAGTGTTCCGCTTTAGCAGCACTCCTAGGATTACAGGTCTATGGCAAAAAACAAAACAAAACAAAACCTCTTAAGAATCTGGAATCTGGGACACAGATTTAGCCCATCTGCCTGCCAAGCACAAGATCCTTAATTTGATCCCTGGTACCAGTTACCACAATGCCCACTTACTCCCAGCCCTTGGGAGGCAGAAAGGCAAGAGGACTGCCATGAATTCAAGGCTATCTTGGGCTACATAGTGAGTTTAGGGTCCAGCCTGGACTGCAAAGGGAGACCCTGTCTCAACACCCCCCCCAAAAAAAACACCCAAAATCTGGAATCTGAGGCATTGTGTACAATTATCAACCTGTTTCCTGTTTATCTCCTTTAATCTAGAGTGCGTTGACAGTTTTCCAAAATGTTGGCCAGTTTGTTATATTATCTTTCACTTGGGAGTTGTCTTAGTATTTCCTCATAATTAGATTCATATTATCTTTTTTTTGAAACAAAGTTTTGCTATGCAGTTCAGGCAGATTTTGAGCTCACTATGTAGCTGAGGCTAGCCTCAGATTTCCAGTGATCCTCCTGCCTCAGCTTTCTGAGTGCTGGGATTACAGGCATGCCCCATCACACCTGACCCATTCATATTAAGTATTTTTGGAGTATTACTTCATAAGAGTAAAATATATTCTTCAGTGCTCCAACTGAAGCTGTCCTGAAATTTTCATTGAGATAAATTATTTTAAAAGAATATAATAAAGTATACTTACATTTCTGTTTTTTAAGAAATTTGGATTTAAAAGTCATGTTTTTATTTACCTTCTTAACTTGCATTTGTATTGAAAAATATGACCTCATTTCAATAGTTACACTACTTTCTCTACCTTGCCTGGTTTATCGCCATCAACCTGTTTCTATTATTTGACCTTTGCCTAAATTAAGATCTGTTATCAGAAAGAACATATAACCTAATTTAGTATAGTGCTTTCTTTTTTTTTGAGACAGGGTCTCACTTTGTAGTTCAGGCTGGCCCTGAGCTCACTATGTAGCCCAGGCAAGCCTCAAACTCTCAGCAATCCTCCTGCCTCTGCCTCCCGAGTGCTCGGATTACAGGTGTGAGCCACAGGCCCGGCACTGTGGTATGTGGTTATCAGATCGAACCTGCAAGAGCGCAGATCACACGAGGCTCTTACCTGTTCCATGTAATGAATGTCGCCCTCTGCGTTGAGATGCCCAGGCCCTGTCTTTTGCTTGCACCAGAACCACTGAACTAAATCCCTGGCCCAGGATAGTGCTTTTATAACATTAAAAGGAAAAAAAAGTCTTGTTCTCACAAGGATATAATCTTTTTTTTTTAAATAAAAAAATACTATAGAGTTATTTATTAGCTTCAGTTGTTTTATTCAAATGGTAAATCTAGAGCTTTTTCTTTTAGTTTTTGAGACAGAGTCTCACCAGTAGCCCCAGCTGGCCTTGAAAGCCTTTTGTTCAACCGGCTCATTCAGGATGCTGGTATACACCACCACACCCGCTGTACTTTCATAGCTTTGGGGTTTATATTGGAACAATTACTTTCCATGCTGTGGTAATGTAAAATGAAGCATCACTGGCGTTAAGTGTGTTTGTTCTGTCCTGACTTCCAGCTGCAGGGGTACGGATGAGTCAGATTGTCGGCCTGGGCATCTCAACGCAGAGGGCGACATTCATTACGTGGAACAGGTAAGAGCCTCGTGTGATCTGCGCTCTTGCTGGTTCATGCTCCGTGAGACCATGGCTGTCAAACCTGGCGCTGGGGGTATGTTGCTGATATGCATTCTCAGATTGATTCATGTGGATGAGACATGGTCATTCGAAACACGTTGAGCTTGGGCAGTTAGGAAGAAAAGCAGAAGGAGGGAAATGAGGTTGAGTTTGAAAAATGTATTCATGTAAATTCATAAGGACCCGACTTTTGGTTCAGTATTAGGCAAGAAGAAAAATTGGAATTTAGCAGTATTCTGATGCTGGTGTTTGGCAAAGTGTGGTAGGAGTTACAGGAAGTACAGAAGAGGAGCAGGCTGGGTGGGTGGGGTGAGAAAGTGTTTCCTTTTACACGTGTGAAAGCGACGATAGCTCAGCGTGGACTGAGACATTACATTTTTGCCTGTATGGATACTGATTTTTAGGGCATGATGAGGGAGATGATGCCTGTATTTACAGACCCCCTAGGCCTACCCTTGGGTGTAGCAGGTCTTAATAGTTAATATATTTGTG
>PVIR01033892.1:0-17543 GCA_004026965.1 Petromus typicus
CCAGTCCCCGGGGGAAGGACGCTGTCCAGGGACTCTTGTCATCCTCCTGGTTCCTGTTTTGGAGACCTGCGCTTCCCCTTCTGATAACATTCTCCCTGGGAGGAGGTGGCCTCAGAGGGAGTCAAAGAGCAGTTAGGGTGCCAATTACAGCAGTCTTCGCCATTCACTTCCGTCCAAATGAAACAGTGCGCCCTGTCCTGCAGTGAAGATTAGGGAGACACGTGCAGCTCAGTGGGGGGTGGTCTGGCCCTCGGGGCCTCCGTGTGGGGATAAAGAGCGAGGGGGAGACTAGGAGCGCAGAGCTGAGATGGAGACCACGCTGCCGCTCCTGCTCACTGTGGGTCTGGGCCTGCTCTCTGCGATGCAAGCTACGAGCCCCCCTCTGACTCCTGCCCTTGCTAATGAGGTGATAGCCTTGGAGTAGGGTGGGGAGGGCCTCGGGCTCTGCAGCCAGGTCCCTGGGATTGGGTGACCGGAGCTGCAGGGGTGTCACTAGGGTGCCTTGCTGGGACCTTGGGCCTGTGTGGTAGAGGAGGTGTGTCCAGGGAGCCCCGAACACAGCGTGGTGTCTTGCTGAGCTCTGGAAAGGCACACAGGGAGCTGGGACAGCTTAGGAGTTCCCGGCTTCTGACACCTCCAGCCTCTGTCACCTTGTGTGCCCCTGAGATACACCTGTCTGTCATGTGAGGTGCTAAGGAGAGTTTTCATGACCAGCTACATAAAAAGTGAATTCTCTGAGAATTTTTTTAACTTTAAAAATTATGTTGTGACAGGGCCGGGGATTTAGCTCAGTGGTATCATACCTGCATTGTAAGTACAAGGTCCTGAGTTCAATCCCTGGTACCAAAAAAATTATGCTGTGTTCTGTGACAAGAACCAAGGTGACGGAGATGATCAGACATCGATCTAGGCTCGGTCACGGTTGGATAGAAGTGGCAGCTGCTGCTTCTCTCTCTTTGAAGTTCTTGTCTTAGAAGTTGCATGTACTTAACACTGTCCAGGGAGCCCAAGTTGCTCCAACAACAAGTCCTCCTCCTGGGCCATCCATCCTGACCGAGGGCCTCCCACAGTACCCCTGCCCTCCCTATCTTCTCCAGGAGTGCCCAGTGGCTAGTCCTGCCGTCAGTCACACGGACCTGGGGATGTCAGCCTCCCTCTCCGCCCTTCCCACTCCAGACCTCTGGTCTAGATGCTCCACAACCCCCTGACCAAGCGGCTGTGGCCAGACATTCCCAAACTCACGTTCCCGGCTCTTGTGACCGTCAGAAGCGCGTGGGTGTGCGGTCAGCACTAACTGCCTTTACCTGCAGGAGAGCACGGACGAGTCCAGTCCCTGGAGGGCCTGGGAAGCTGGAAGAGACAGGCAGAGGCTGAACCCTGCAAGTCGGCTGCAGCCAGCAGCCATCATTAGCTGGGCTCGTTTCCTGCACTGGTGCTGTCCGCTGTCGCTGTCCCGTCCTCCCGTCCCACCCTCCTAAACGCAGAGGCTCCACCTCCCCTGGTCTCTTCCTCAGGTGGCCGGCGCAGAGTCCCTGACTAGAGCCCTTCCAAGAGACTTGCCCCTACGAAGGGCCTCTGGCATCTGCCGTCTGCACCCACTTGCTGCCGCCAGAGAGGGGCCGGGCTGTGCCAGCCTGCTCTGGGCCCTCAGCCAAGCTGCCTCCTGCCCTCAGCCTTGGCGTGGGCCTCTACCTGGTTCCCCCCCATCCCTGCAGCCCTGCTCAAGGAGGACTTTCTGCTCTAGCTCTTAGGAAACTGGTTTATAATAGGCTGGGCAGGAAACATGCCTATTCCTGAGAAGAAGAGGAGCCACCCGCTGCCACCCTTCCTGTTCGCCAGGAACAATCTGAATAAGCTGGAATTCCGGATGAACATCAAGTGAGTGCCGCGCTCGGGCGCGGGGGGCCTCTCTGCTGCTGCTCCGCATTCCCAGCCCACCCTCCTCTCCTCTGCGGTCCCTGAGCTCAGCCTGTCACCTCCCTGGTAGGTGCCATTCTGCCCGTTATCTCAGACATGTTCCAGGAGATGCCCAGTGAGTGCCGCCCCGGCGCTCACACCGACAGCTGTGTACAGGTGGCCTGAGGGCCCCAGTGCCGCGTTCTGTGCTGTGAGCTTTCCCGCCCGGTGCTGCTTGCTCCTGGAGACGCCCTTGCCAGAGCCTGTGCACTCCTACAGAGACCCAGCCCTAGGATCTTTCCTGACTTTGCCGTGAATACCAGAGTCTAAGAGACAGGCTGGAGTAAAAGCAGGTCCAGGACTCTGTTTTCTGTGAGATGCATTAGCAGGAACATCCGGAGGCCCAGCCAGGTCATGCAGATGAAAAGTCCTGGCTGGCCCCGGTGGCTCAGATTAGAGGAAGCTGATGTACCCACGGGGTCACCAGGGGAGGCTTGGGAGACACTGGGCCAAGAGCCATGCTTGGGTCCTGTGTTCCAGGAAGCCCATCGGATGTGTTCAGTTCAAGCTGCCCCTGGATGAAGTCAGGGGAGTACCTGGAAACTACCAGGCCTGTGAGTGACGAGTTACACTGTCTTCCCCCTTGGGTCCTCGGGAGCTGGCCTGATGGCCACAAGCTCGTGTCCTCTGCAGGGTCAGGACACTTGGTAATCATCAGTTTCCTGCCAGCGGGGAAGGATCACGCCATTGCCTACTACGAGGGCAAGGTGGTCCAGACCAGATACAAGATGTCGATGCTGATGGGTATGCTGGGCACTGTCTGTGTGTGGAGGAGCTGGCTGAGGACTGTGGGGCATAAAGCACTACAGAGTGCCCCGGTTCCACCACAGACCTCTCCCTCCCTCCTGCAGCCTTTCCGGGATGCTGGGCTTTCATTGGTGGAGGGGTCTGTAGCTCCCCACTGCGCTCCTCCTTAGCTCTCAGGTTACCAACCCTACCCGGTACTGTGCCCTCACCAGCTTTGTCCTCCTTTGCCCCTCTGCCAGCTGTGAGCATGGTCATGTTCTGACCAGGGGACGAGTGGGGGCCGCTTGGCTCCATGGACACCGACAGAGTTTGGAGAAGGGCGCTGCTGTCATGTGGGCGTGGGTGGAGGCCTGTGTGTCACAGAACCCTGAGGACACCCCCCCCCCCCGGAAGATGACCCTCTCTAAAGGTCAGCTGAAATGAGGCAGAGACTTTGGCCTCCATCTGTGGCCACTGTTCCCCCAAGAACTGCGTCTTGGTCCTCAGACTCGAGCTCTCATCATTTGTTTATTCTTTTTTTGTTTTTGTTTTTGAGACACGGTCTCACTTTTGTAGTTCAGGCTGGCCCTGAGCTCAGCCCCAAACTCATATCACAGCAATCCTCCTGCCTCTGCCTCCCAAGTGCTGGGATGACAGGTGTGAGCTACCACGCCTGGCACTGTGGTAGATGGTACTGGTTCCTGCTGGGCGTGAGTCTTCACACCCAGTATTGTATGTGGTTACCAGGGATTGAACTTGGGTCCTTGTGCTTGCAAGACAGGCGCCGGAACCACTGAGCTAAATCCCCAGCCCCCCATTTGTTTATTCTTAATACTTTCAAAACTCCCAATACCTGTGCTCCAAGGGGCCTCCGGACTCAGAGCGCCTTCGGTGGCCTCTTCACTCGGGCCAGCGCTCTCTGCCTGCTGCCCCAGCGGGCCGCCCTGCTATGTCCTCTCTGTCCTGCTCACTTTGTTCTCTTTGTGACACAATGATGGACACCCACAAGTTAAAGGAAAGAGGCTGACACTGGCCCACAGCTGGCAGAGGTTTCAGTCCATGGTTGGCTTGCTGCAGGGCACGAAGGAGGAGGGTGGCCTGTGTCACGGCAGACCGGAAACAGTCAAAGGGAGGAGAGGCGAGACAGACCCCTCCCGGCCACATACCCAGGAGCCATCTCTGACCATGCTTCGGCTCCCAGCAGCACATTTAACTATAGGTTCATCATGGTCAACCCCAGATGAGCCTCACGCCCCCACTCACCACTCACCACCCCAAAGCCTCACGTGTGAGTGCGTTTGGAGACATCCAGACAAACCATAACTTCTCCTAGACCAGATTTCCCATGATCCACTTCTCTCTGAGCCACTTTAGTTCCAGTGTAGGGAGAACTTCCACTGCACAAAGCTCACTGGGTCATGACCACGGCGCACACAGGGCCTTCAGTAGGACTTGAGGGCACGCTGCACACCGCCACTGAGGACTGGCCCAGGGAACAGACTGTCAGAGCAGTCCCTTCAGGAAAAGCTGGAGCCACAGAGACTGCAAGGGACCCTGCCGGAGCTGTGGCTCACAGAAGGACATTGTCCCTCCAGGACAAACTTCTTTGTGGAGCAAGAGACAGGCTGGACAGTGAGATCCTGCTCCAGAGGGGCTGTGGGCTGACCGCCAACCTACCTGTCCGCTTTTACTGCCCAGCCATTAGGGCAGGGCTCACCCCCAGCCAGAGAAGCCAGATCATGGAGGGGCTGGGCTCCCCAAGCCCAAGTGGTGCACACTCAGGAAACCAACCCCCCACCCCTCTGTCCTCATGGGTAGGGAGTGGGGAGCCTGTTTCCTAGGGAGACTCAGAGCCACCTGAGGAACTGTTGGCTCCCCAGAAGGCCCATCCACTCAACAGATTGGTGTCCCAAACAGCAGGCACATGACTCCTGCCTGCTGGCCTCCCTTCGGTCGACCTCCTTCTCGGGGGATTTTGGCTTGTGGTGAGACCTGTGGCTCATCTCTGGGCACGGGCAGCAGGCCTGAGTACCCAGGTGCTGAGAGGCCCTGGGAAGCTGTCTGATACTGGGCTGGCAGGATGGGTCTTCTAACCCTCCTCACTCCCACATTGACTGGGGACCCTGTCTCTGGACACCCAACTCCAGGCCGCACCCTGGAGGAAGACCCGGAGGCCAAGCAGGTCTTCGAGGAGCTTATGAATGAGAAAGAGCTGAACGGAACCGTCATCTACCCACCCACTGCTGGTAACGAGTTCATCATTGCCATGTAATGGCCGTGTATCCTTGGCATTTCTTTCTCCTCACAAACACCCCTTGTCTCTTTCTGGGCCTGTAGAGACCTGTGTGTTGGTGAAAAAGTCCTAGTGGATGGGCACAGGAGTACAGAAACAGCACAGCACGAGGAGCTGGGGTTTCACTGCCTTTTGCCCGCAGTAGGCAAAATCCCCTGGAGCCGGAGGAACTTCAGTGAAACTCATTTCTGATCTCAATAAAGTTGCCTAATGTCCCCCGTCCATGAGTGTCCCACGGGGTCTGATGCGATGGCTTGGTTCTGATGGGGGGACATACTTGTACTGCCTGCATAGATGAAATTACCATCTTTGTTACTTTCTCATCCTGGGACAAAGTACCTAACACTCAAGAGTTAAAGGAGGAGCGGTTTGCTCTGGCTCAGGTTTGTGGGGGTTTAGTCAATAGTCCATTGGCTCTAAGGCAGAGCAACATGGCAGACAGGCACACAGAGGAGAAAGCCCACGGCGTGGCAGCACCGTCAAGGGGAAAAGGAGCCCTGCCTACACCATCCCAGGCCATGCCCACTGTGACCCACCTCCCCCCACCTGGCTTCCCCTCACACATTCGCACCAAGCAATAGATAAACCCATCATGGGCTAATCCAGTACCACACATGAATCCCGAGCCCACAGGACACACGGATGCCGGGCAGCCCGCTGGCAGGCACCGGGAAGACTGCAGAAACACACTGTGCACGTCTGGCTCAGAGAAACCATCACGTCTGCTTTCGGTAGCAGACGCTAAGCCCATGGCGGCCTCCATCCTAGGCAGGGTCACTTGCGCATCATCCTCGGCGGGTCCATGTGGATGCCGAGAAGGGCGCGCCTGGGCCTCTGCAGTCCAGCTGTGCGGCAGGGAGGGGCCGCCCTGGGTCGGGAGAAATGCTGCAGGAGATCGACATGGTGGCAGAGCAGGGCCTGCTCTGCCCCAAGATTTCTCAGGCAGAGAGACGCCCTCTCAGGGAAGAGTTGCAGCCAGCCCCGCTTAAAAGAAGTGGCTCTAAAATGACCATCTTTGATATTTAAAATGCCACAGCAGAGCTGGGAGCAGCAGTGCACACTTGTAATCCCAGTACTGTGGAGCCTGAGGCAAGGGGGTTTGCAGGTTCATGTTCTGACACAGGGGAAAATCCCTGCTTCATCACACAAGCCAAGGTAAGGCAGTCATAAGTAACTAGCCATTTAATCCTAAATATTAACTAGACAAAGACCAACAGCCACGAGGAATTACTCAAGAAGACAAGAAGTAAGCACACACTGCCCCTAATTATCTGAGAACAAAAACCATAATATTAAGTGAACCAGATAAAGACACGCAAGCACAGATATTGCATAGTTTCTCTTATTTGAGAAAAACAACGTATATATAAGTATACAAACAAAGAACAAAATAGAAGAGCTATAAATAGGAAGTAGGGAGAAGTTCAAAAACTTTCCCAAATTATATAGTTTTGTTTCTAAAATTTTTTGACCGATATGCTAATTTGTTTCATTTCTAAGAGCAGTTCATCTCAGACTAATTAACTGTTAGCTAAATTTGGCAACAGCTTAAATGTCTATCAACTGGTGATTAGATAAAGATGTGATTTTGAAAAAAAATAGAGTACTACACTGCCATAAAGAAAGACAAATTAGAGACATATTTTAGCTAAATGGGTGGGCCTTGAGGGTATATTCTTAAATAAATTAAATAGGATACACATGTGTAGACACTGAAATGTTTCTCTTCTATGAGAAACTGAAAGTATAAATGAGAGCCAAAATTATAATAGATAATGTGAAATGGGAAGAAAAGGTTCAAAGGAGCAGAGGAACTAGAAGAGGCCAGGGAAGGAAAAAATGTAAAAGGAAAAAATAGAAACAAAACTTATGCAAATAGGAAGCGTGGGGGGCTGGATGGAGGGAAAGGGAGTGGAAAAACATAACCAAGATATACCACGTACAGGTTCAAATTCACAATAATGAATATGACAGTAATGTCTATTTACAATGTACCAACAGGCTTCACCAATAAAACACAGAATCTTTTTGGTTTCTGTCTTATACTCAGTAACTATGAAGACAATGACACACATTGTATTAACTATTGTTATTGTCTTGTTTTGTTATGAAATTTTGCTTGGCTTTTTCATAAATAAAATTTTATTACAAACCACTGATATCTTCAAGGGAACTGAAGGAAACATTGCCCATTAAAACTCTCCTACAGACTTTAATTGAGTTGTTCTCCAGTATGAATTCTCTGATGTTGACTACAACGTGGAAAAATGATTACAGGCTTTTCCAGAATCTTTACACAAGCAAGATTTTTATCCAACATAAATTCTGTGGGGTTGTTTAAGATTTAAATTCTGGATAACAGCTTTGCCACATTCTTTACATTGGTAGGGGTCTGTCTAGTATGAATTCTCAGTGTTGAATAAGGTTTGAGCAATATGTAAAGGTTTTTGTGCATTCTGTACATTTTCAAGGTTTCTGTGCAAATAAGTTCTTTAATGTTTTGAAAGGGTTGGACATCGACTAAAGGCTTTACTTCATTCTTTACATGTGCAGGGTGACTCTTCAGTATGAATTCTCTGGCATTGAGTAATGGTTTTTATAGTTGCCTCATTTTTTAATATTTGTTTTGCTTCTCTCCAGTATTGTCTTTCTGTTGCTTAGTAAAGTTAGAGCTTTAACAAAAGGTTTTAACACAGTCTTTACATTTGTAAATTCATACATTTCCACCAGTATGAATTCTCTGGTGTTGAATTTTTATAACCTTCTTCACAGTTGTCATGTTTTTCTCCAGTATGAGCTATCTGGTGTGAGGAGGGCTTGAGTGACATTAAAGACTCTCATAATCTGTAGACGTGCAGCATTTGTTTCCAGTATGAATTCTCTGTCTTTGATGAAAGGTAGAATTATCAACAGAGATTTGCCACATCCTTCACACTTATAAAGTTTGTATTTAATATAGACAGTCTCATAGGTAGTAATTTTTGAGCACCAACCCAAGATTTCTCATGTTTACCACAGTGGCAAGTGTTCTCTGGTAAATGGATACATTGATATTTGCTATTATTTCAGCCATAGAGAAAGACTGCATGAATTTAATTACATTGATAAGTTATTTGCCCAATATAAATTACCTGCTACTGATGTAGGGTAGCACTCTCACTAAAAGCTTTCACATTTTCATTACATTGTCGTAAATTTTCCACATATCTGTATCTGGCTTTGATACCTTCTTCTATTTATAAAATTTATATATTTTGGCACAGGAAAGACATGTTTGTTGATCACAGAGCTTTTCATAAAGGACATCTCAATACAGATCACATTTAAAAATTTGTCCATTGTTTTTCGACTCTCATCCACAGAAATGTTTCAATGAAAATCTATCCAGTGCTGCATTATTAAGCAATGAACTGAGTCATGGACTAGATCTGCTTTCAGCTTTCCCAAAATCCTTTGAGAGAAAAGTGGTGTAATAATTTGAAGTGAATGCTTACCTTTAGAAGCCCATGTAGACTGAAAGTGTCACGAATTCGGGTGTTTTCTGAGGTGACAAGTGCTCGGCGTCATCCTCAGCACTGAAGTTTCTGGGTGCTTGGTGGTCCCACCTTGATTCTGCGCCTTACAAAACATCTTTTCACCTTCACACTCGCCAACAGCCTCTCGTTTTCCACTCTCTCCTTAAGGGTGAAGTTCTACAGCCACAATCCCCACATCCTGCTTCGCTCTGTTCTCACCGACTGCTGTGTTGTCCACTCTGCTGAGAAGCCCTGCGCACGCTGAGGAGGCCCGGGTGGATCACCGCATCGTCCCTTCCCTCCTCACACACCATTTTCCTTTGAACATAAAACTCCTCTAAAATATGGTCTTGAAAAAGAATTTTCTAAACAATAGAAAATAAGTCAAAAATTTTGCCTAATACAAAAGTGAGTCCTGGAGATGGTGATGTAGTGTCTCTGGGCTGACTGTGTAAATGTGCACGCCAGGTCCCTGCCGGGAAAGGACTGAGGCAGGAGCAGAGCGGTCGCCACGAGACCCCGCCGTCTCCAGTTCTCCAGACCTCTGGACGGCAAAGCTGCCTTCTCAGGCAGGAAGCACTGCGCCTGCGCCTCCCGCACCTCCCCCGGCTGCCCCGCGTCTCCCGTACCTCTCCCAGCTTCCCACCTTTCCCTGAGACATTGGCGGGGCGGCCCTGTCTGCAGGCTGAAGATGCACCTTCTCATGGAGAGTTTGGTGTTTTAAAAACACAAAATGCCCCAGGGGTAAAAAGTCTTTTTCCTCTGTGCAGTTCACATTACGAAGATGGAATTTGCTTTGTCACTTGTGAGCACTCTCTAGGGTAGACTCTTCCACCAGAGTGATGCTTTTAATGTAAGAAACCCAGGCAGACCGCCATGGAATTTAGACCCTGATGCTCACGACGGCTTCTCACAGACAAATGCTTGCTCGCAGCTCCTGGAAGGTCGTGCTTCCCCAACCTCAGTCATGTGCGTGGGCTTCCTGCTCTCATCCGGTCAGAAAAGAAAACCAGAAAAGGGTCCCTAAGCCCTGCCGGGGCCCTGATACAGGCAGCCCTGCAGACACCAGCTTCTTACAGTGCAGAAAGGACGGTGACCCTGACACGGTTGCTCCCCTCACTGTCCCACATCTGGTGAGCAGGGAGGAGCCTGGCGTGGTCTGCAGAGGTAGAGGGACCCGAGTTGACAGGATGCTGAGGAAGGAGTGACTGAGATGAGGCTCGGCCGCAGCCAGGGGCTCTGTGGGGCAGCTCCCAGCGCGCACGAGCCCGCCTCAGGCACTCCAAGACCCCGCCGTGCTGGGGGAGCTGAGGGAAGAGAACAGTGAACACAGGCCGGCTCCAGATCGCCAGGACCGGCAGCGGCTTTCCTCTGCTGTGCTCAGGCTGGATGTCCTCACTACTCTTCTGAGGAGACTGGCTCTGGTATTTCTCCAGAGCTAAATCAGGAGACTCTCTGGGTGGAAGTCATCCTTGGACAGTCTAACCCGAGGTTGTCCAGCGTGGCAGGATCTTATTTCACACTGAAGGATGGAGACTCATTGGAGAGAATTCAGCTGGGAGTCAAGGAAATTGAATCCGATGTCTCTGTGTCTCGTGTTCCTTCTCATCAATCAGGATGCCCAGAGCTTTGGTGCCCATGTCCTCTAGGACGCACGGCAGTGGATAGATGGACCCCACGTCGACTGTTCAGGTCCTGGTGACCATGGTAGGGCAGGGCTGTGGGGAGAGGACGTGAGTGGACTTCAGGGTGAAGCGTGGAAGCCATGGGCAGGGGATGAATGTGACTAAGGCAGAGAGCAGTCAGGACTGTCAGCGTTCGGTCCCCTCGGCCCTCACGGGCCCGCCGCCAGGGAAGGGAGCCACCTGGGAGGAGGTGGATTTGGGACATACTAGTGCCACGCTGACGGGGCAGGAGTGAGGATATGCAGCCAGAGAGGCTCCACACAGGGCAGATGGGAAGATGGGGCACTGAACGGAAAGAGAAAAACCAGCTGGCTGGAGGCCTAGGCCTCAGGGCCACGGAGGCTCCGGGGCAGGAGTCTGCAGGAGGCTGCATGCTGCGCTGTGAGTTCCACGTCTGAGGCAAACGGAGAGTATGTGGCTTTGTCTTTGACAGGAACTGAATCATGTGCCGGGACTGGAGACCAGGGGAGTGGTCAGCACCAGGATGAGCCCAGGCTCCCGGGGAGCGGCAGAGCACAAGGAGCCTTTGTCCTCTTCCTCTGGGCTCCAGATGCCGAAGCGGGCACTGCCCACTCTGATAACATTCTCCCTGGGACAAGGCGGGCTCAGAGGGAGGCCAAAGGCGGCCAGGATAGCTAATTACACAAATTAGCCCCATCGACTCATGGAGTCCAACTGAACAGTGTGGCCAGCCCACAGACTTCATAAGCTCTGTGCAGGTGCGGCAGGGCCGGTCCTGCCTTCGGGGCGGCCCAGGACAGGACAGAGCGAACAGCCTCAGGGGGAGTTGGAGCGGAGTGAAGATGAGGGACGCCCGGCTGGTCCTGCTGACCATGGGGCTGAGCCTTTTCTCTCCATCCCAGGCCGAGACACCTCCTCTGATTCCTGCTGGCTCTGACGAGGTGACATCTTCAGGGAGGGACAGAATGGGACCTGGCTTTCCCAGGTCAGGCCCAGAAATGGGAGGGTCTCAGGAACGTTGCTCTGAGAGCAGGTGATCTGTGTTGTTCCCAGTGATGTTTCCTGGGGTGCTAAGCAGTGCCCAGGGGACAGCATGGCACCTTTCTGTGTTCTGGGGCCTGGAAGGGTGGTTTAGGAGGCCTCTCAAGGGAGTTTCTGGCACAGACCTACCAGTCCTACTGCACAGAGACGCATTCGCCTTCCGTCAGCCATGGGCTCCATGCACCAGTGGGTTCTATTCAAGTCTCCTCTTCCTACTGAATGACCATTTATGTAAAATCACTTTTGAAAAAATAGGTGTTTTTTCTATCAGAGTTTAAGCCTCTGAGACGATCAGACGGCAGCCCAGGGCCCCTTGCTGATAGATTAAGTGAGGCCTTTCAAGGCACCAGCTGCTACATGCTACCAGAAGAACCCAACAAGTCCAGTCCTTAGGGAAGGCCCCGCCCAGGCAGCCCCGGCTTGGTCGTCACATGAGCCCACCCTCTGAGTCAGTGCAGAGCCTGGCGGCTCCTCTGTGACTGCTCCTCCATGCCCTGTCCCCACTGGGAACCTAAGTGTTCAAGAGCGGCCTTCCATGGCAGCCTGTGCAGGACCCCGGGTGAGAGCACCTTCCTGGTGTGGCATCACCCAGGAAGGCTCCTGCCCGCTGCCTTGCGGTGCCTGCTGCCAAAGGACAGGGTCGGGGCTGTGACCAGGGCCGTCCCTGCCCTCCAGACTCTCAGACCCCCCAGCCTCACTGAGGCCTTGGGCCAACCTCCTCCCCCTGTACTTGGCTCCACCCCAGCCTGGGTCCCTCTCCCTGGCTCTCCTTCACCCTGCCGCCCCAGTAAGCTCGGGTCCCTGCCCCCTGCTTGCCTCCAGCTTTTAGGAACCTGGTACATAATACGCTGGGCAGGAAACATGCCTATTCCTGCGAAGAAAAAGGCCAGTGCACTGCCGCCCTTTAGATTCATCAGAAACAGAATCAACAAGCTGGAGTTCAGGATGAACATCCAGTGAGTTCCTGTGCGCAGCCCCTCCTTCCCCCGCCTGCCCCCGTCTCCATGGGGTGACTGTGGGGTCCCTCACCCCTCGGCACTATCCCTAGAACTCGCACCCTCTCCCTCCTCATCTCAGTGAAGTGCCCGCTGGCGCCATACCTGCGGGAGTGGTGCACACGGAGCTGAGCTGAGCGCAGGAGGCCAGGCCGCGCCCTCCTGTCGCCTGTTGTGTTCCGTGCGCCTGCGCACTGCGGCCAGGCTTCCAGCGCAGCACCGCTAGCTCCCAGAGCAGCCCGGCCTGGACGCTGTGCCGGTTCTATACTAACTCAGCCTCCAGGCCCTTCAGGATATTATTCTAGGCTCCAAAACCAGTAAGGTATTGGGCTGAGGTAAGAGCAGACATAGCAGTCTGCCATCTGAGGCCCATTTTGAGAAACAACTGTGGATTAAGGGTGGGAGCTGCCTCCTTGCTGGGAAGTGGCCTGGACCTGGCAGAGAGCCAGGCTGCCCAGAGCTGGGGGCTGCGCATCTCCTTCTCTGCTGGTGCCTTTTGGCACACAGCGGGGGAGTACAGGGTCCACAGCAAGCGAATTCCTGCGGGACGTGGCCTGGAGTTACAAAGAAGACCCGGCTCTGAGATCCTAGACCTTGCCCACTGGAATAGGACAGGAGGATTCGAATGGCTTAGAGAACCCATACTGGGACGTTTGAAGTCCTTCTCAAGACTAAATTCCTACTGGTTACCACATCTGGCCAGCCATGGCCCGAAGACCGCACCCCTGGCTGTCACACCAGGCATCCTCTGGCCGCTGCAGGCTCCACGGTCCTGGATCCCCAAGGGGTGGCCCCGGGGACTCGGGCACAGAGTCCAAGAGCCTGAGCTGGCTGCTGAGTGCTGTGCATCAAGAGGAAGTGGGGGCTGCCGAGTGGGCGCCGGAAGGGCTGGGCAGAGATCTACGCTAGGAGCCATGCTTGGACCCTGTGTTGCAGGAAACCCACTGGATGTTTTCTGTTCAAGCTGCCTCTGGATGAATTTGATACCATTGGCATCTTCCACGCCTGTGAGTGGCCAGATGGAGATTCTCGTCCCACGGATCCTGTGGGAAGAGACCTGATGGTCATGTGGCATGTGTCACCCACAGGGTCAGGACATTTCATCATCATCCAGTTCCTGGTGGGGAAGAATCATGCCATCGCCTACTACCAGGGGAAGATGGACAACACCATCTACAAGATGATGATGCTTATGGGTGAGCTCCTGGCCTTTCTGTGGTGGTGGGAACAGATCAAGGGCTCCGGGGCACCAGGCAAGGGCAGGGTGCACTGCCTTCTTGCCCAGCCCCCTCCAGCCTCCACCCAGGAAGCCACACTCTGCATTTGTGTTAACACCTCTGGTGCCTGGTCCTGCAAGTACTCACGTTGGCCTGGCTCCTTGGTTTCATCCCCGGTCCTCACCAGCAGCTAGTGTGGTCATGTCCTGACAAGGGGCTTCCTGGGACCTGTTTTCCCTGGGGACATTGGGAAAGGTCTGTTGTCATGATGGAGCAATGGGGCCTCAAGTCTGCAGAGAGGGGGCTGGTGCTCCAATCAGCCCCCTCCCCACCAAGGACATCCTACCCAGGGGTCAGTGGTGCTCAGCAGAGATCCTGAACCTGCCTTTTGCTTTGATGCTGAGACTCTGCTGCCCCCACCCTGTCTAACCTCTGCGGAGGATATCTGCCGCTTCTGCACAGGATCCTTCGTGCTCTGGAGACTCATAGGTTTCCTCCCACTCTAGTCCAGGATTCCCCACCCAACCCCTTCCCTCCAGACCTGCCACTATGTCTTCCCTCCCCTGTCCTCAGTCCTCTGAGAGGCTCTGGTCCCATAAGTCACCAGCAGCTATCTATGCAGGGGCTCAGGCTGGAGCAGGAGGGACTCACGGTCACCTCAGTGTCTCAGGGCTCGAGGGCCTGAGTGCTGCGCAGACCCTCACGGCGTCGCTCCCCCCCTCCCCACTCCCTGTCACATCTCACCTGCTCCTCACTCTCTGGGCTATCCTGATTCCAGGGAGGACAAGTGTCCACACCTGTCGGGGGTCAGGTTGGATGGGATGCACGGTGTGCTGGGTGCCCTGGGCAGGGCTGGAGCTGGGGACAGACCAGCAACTCACAGAGGTCTCAGGAGCGGCTCCCTGGGCAAAAGACGGTGCACCCTGTCGGTGCCAGAGACCCCTGGTGTGCCAGACTCGAGCAGGCTGTGGATGTCAGGATCACATTGCATCAGGAGGTGCCCAAGGTGCAGCCTCCATGTCCAGGTCTCCCAAGAGAGGCCAGATCAGAGGACGCACGGGGACCTCTTTCTCTGAGCACCTTCACGAGGTGGGGACAGATGCTACAGGGCAGGTGAGGGGACAGAGCCCTGCTCAGGAGGGCTGTGGGGCTGCTCAGGCTGTGTGCAGGTCACTGATGAGTGGCCCTGCCCCCCTGCCACCTTATCCTCCTCCCAGCGTAACTCAGGACCATCCTGCCTGGACAGGATGGGGGAGGCCAAGGCCACCCTGAGCCCCAGGTGTGCTTGGCGGGGAACTCTGCATCTTCCTCTTCCTCCAATGCCAGGTCAGCTCAGATCCCTTCCTGGGGTATTCAGAAGGGGGAACCAGCTAGGAGACTGCTGGCCTCCAAGGAGGGGAACCTGCTTAGTGCCAAAGGCCCAACAAGGCGCAAACAGGACTCCAGTCTGAAGGCCCTCCCGGTCTTCACAGGACATGTACAGGGGACACTCCAGCCCTGCCTGGGGCCCCTGGGGCCTACTGTGGTCCCCAGCCTGGAGAGAGAGGCCCTCCCATCCCCCCTCCACCCCAGACTGGGTGTCTGTCTCCCCTCCCCCACCTTCACACCATCTGGTCTGCAGGCCGCACTCTAGATGAAAACGCAGATGCCCTGCAGTGCTTCCAGATGTTTGTGGAGAACAGAGGGCTGAACGGGACACTGGTCATCAGCCCTCCCCATGCTGGTAAAGAAAGAAGTGTTTCCTTATTTTCCCTTCCCTTTTGTCCACGATTTTCCCTTAAAACGCTGAGCACGTGAGCGCTCCCTCTCCCGCTGCCCCGTCTCTTCCGGTCTGTAGACAACTGTGAGTTGACCCATGATGACTAATGCGTGGGGGAGCTGCTGGAGACAGCGCCCGAGGGAGGCCCCAGGCCGTGACCACACTCCCAACCTGCTGGCCGAGCGCCCAGTGCTTGCACTTTGTCACATTTCTGCTTTCAATAAAGCCTCGATGTCCCCTGGCCAAGTGTGTCATGTGGTACCAAAGGGTCCAGGCCCTGTTCTAATCAGATGCAGGAAGATGCTAAGACACGTTGCTAACGTTCATCACACTCGGCTTCCTGCACACAGGGTGTCTTCTGGGGAGGGGCAAGGAAGGAGCTTGCGTGGAGGATTGTGAAAGGTGGAGAGGAAAGGAGGGACTCGGGTGGCAGCCATCAGGTAATCACGGACGGTGGGAGGTAGGCACGGCCCCTCGAGTGTGGGCCTGGCTCTGGCAAGGGCCAGGTATGAGAGCCCTTGGCTGTCACTGAGCATTAGCAGTCCTGGTAACACTAGGCCTTCTAGGAGAAGAGAGGCCAAGTCACTAAAGCACCAAAAATTCAAACAGATGGGAAAAATGCATGTAAGGGAGAGGTACAAGAAACATGGAGACAGAGTTTGGAGAAGAAAAGGGGGCCAGAGGAAGGAGGAGAAGGGAAGGCAGGGAAAGGTTATTAAACAATAAAAAATGATCAAGAAACGGTGTATTTGACCAGCCTCCCAAAACCAATAAAGCCATCTGTATCTCAAACACTACTATTACTCCTACTAATAGTAATAATAACAAGTATATTGCTAAAAATACAGTTGGAAACATCAAAATGCACATTGCTGAGCCCAGATTCAAAGAGAAGAGAAATGGACACCACCTCTCCTTGGGAGGAGTTCCAATACGTGATGCCAGTGCTGCCCTCTGTCCACGGTGACCTGCATGGGGAATGCCCTCAGCTCCTGCCGAGACAGCCCCCTGAAACGCTGCGGGAACACTAGACTCCACCTGGATCTCAGGACAGGTCCACCGTGGGTGTGCTCCTGAGGGGCAGGCCCCCTGGCCAGACACCTGTGCCATGAAAAAGTACCTTGCCTGCTCAGTCCAGCGCAGTGGGCAATACCGCCATGCCACCTGCAGTGGGGGGCTCACCCGGGGATGCCAGTGCTGCAGGGCCCTGAGGACCTGCCCTCTCCATGATGAGCGTCCCCATCAGCAGGCTAGGTGCTGTGGCCTGACTCTCAGGACAGCTGCTTTCCCTCCACCTGTCCCAAACAGAATTGCTGGAAAGGCAGGACAGGAAATGCCCGATGCTCTGTGAGAGCTTCATTTGGGTAACAGGACCCCAAGGTGCTGTCGGCTTTGCAGGAGGTATGTGTGCTCAGGGGGTTCGTGTCCAGGTCAGACTTGTCCTACAGCTTGAGAGGGGCCAGTGGGATCTGAGGAAGCTTCAGGGACTGGGACCCTGGGCAGAAACCTGCCGTGTGCCCTGGATGTCTGTGGACAGCAGGGTCCCCTGCAGAGCAAGGACGCCCGGTGATCAGATGCAGGACACCAGAGGGACCAGAGTGTAGAGAAGATGGTTGTTGAGAGGGGTCCCTGGTGGAGCGAGCTGGAGACAGGAGCTGCTGCCTTTAGCTTAGCCCAGGCTTAGGGTTAGGAACCCCGGAAAGTGCTGAGACCCAGGGGTGTTGGTGAGCCCAAGCAGAAGGAATGGGAGTCCTGTGCACAGAGGCCCGGGGGCTCCCACTTCTCGGGTTTGTCCTTTTTATTTGCTAGAAGCCCTCACTGGCTGTCAGTGTCCCCACTGGTCAGATGACAGCAGTCCCCAGGTCTGCCCATATCTTCTCCCCCAGAACCTGTGAGTGTGACCTTTGCTGGTGCAGTTCAGTTAATGACCTTGAGGTGAGAGATTATCCTAATTATCAGGGTGGCTCATGGGAGAGAGAGAGAGAAAGAGTCAGAGACAGACAGAAACAGTTATATTAGGACAAAAACAATAGGCAAAAAGGACAGAAGAGAATCCACAGATTGAACAAAGACAAATAAGCAACCTCTAGAAGTTGGAGAAGGCAGAGAACGAATTCTCCGAAGGCTCCGGAAGAACCCAGAACAACTGAATCGCTGACTTCAGCCTGAGAAACCCATTGAAAGAACTGGGGCTCTGTGAGTGATCCGCCCCAGCGGCAGCCGGACTCACAGAGCCCTGGACACCTCCCCGCCGTGCCAGGATCTCCAGCAGCGCAATCGAAGCCCACGAGATGTGCACAGCTGCCCGCGTACAGGCCCCGCCGTCAGTCATGCTCAGGCTGGGTAGGAGGGCTCCCTCTGACCGAAGGGCCTCCATCAGCCCGTGGCCACAGAA
>PVIR01033893.1:0-17568 GCA_004026965.1 Petromus typicus
TTTTTAATTGCTATAAAATTCATAAACAAAGAGATATTTAAAAACCAGAAGGGGAAAAAAAAGATAAAACAATTTCATGGAAGTGAAGGACTGTATCAGATGTAGATATTTCTTCTCGAATTTGGTCACTACCTTCAGCACTATGTGTAAAGCTAAAATCAGACCATTCATATCTAACAGAGAACTGGGAATATAAAGACAGAGAAAAGCTAAACAGAAATGAAACTAAACACTGAATGGAAATCTTGCAAGAGGAAATGTCAGTGGGTAGATGTTTGCAGAAGGTGGACAGGGGACACTAGTGGATGACTCCACGGAGGGCCATTTCTGGTCTGTGTGAATGTCTCCCCAGGTTGTCTAACAGTAACAGCAGCCCTGTGTGGCCATCAGGGACCACTTGACTTAGCAGATGTCTCCAAGACAACTTTCTGCCAATAGAGATTCAAGTCCCAGTTTACATTCGTGAAATGACACAGATGAGGTGATCACCTCTTCTGAAATAATTTTAAGAGTATTTCCCTCCTTTCAAGGTAGATTTTATTGATGTGGGACCCCCTTGACTAAAAATTAAAGACAATAAATTAAACCTAAAGTTAGTTGGGCCTAAATACAATTATAGTATTATTAAAAATATTTTTTCAAGTAAGAATGAATGATTTTCATTTCTTTCGTTTTTTCATATTATAATTATGATCTTCAGACAATTACAATTAAATTAGCCTTTACAGTTCTAGATCAATCACCTTGCTTAAAAACAGGTCAGTAAATGGTAAAAATTACTTGAGACCATAATAATTTCAAGAGTAGAAAGCGCCTCTCCCGTGGTTTTAAACATTGGTTGTAATGGAACTCTGGCTTGAATCTGTGCTTTCAGTTAGAATTGATATAAGTAACTCTCAAAGTTATGAATATTTCTAACCTTCTCATTCTTGGGGAGGGTCTGAAATCTATTACAAAAACCTAATTTACCTAAATTATTTTATATTCAGGATAAATACAAAAAGTACTAGTGAATTTAAAGCAACTATATGATTTTCCATTGTGAGCTGACTGATTTTTCTAATCATATGAATTCTTATACAAACTAAAATAAATTGAAATAATTAGCTAACTCTTAATGAACAAACTCTGCTTTTAAACATTAGTTGAAATCTACTTAAAGCAATTTAATAGTTTACTTGTTAAGTACTAAGTTAAAATGTACAAAAGAAGTGTAATCATTTCCTGGTGCCATCAAATAAAGCAATGAGTGCTGCATTATTTAAAATAATAACATCATCTTAAAGACCTGTAGCAAATGTTTAATAAAAGAAACTCAAAGAAGTCTTAAGGAAAAGGCCATTTAGAACTGGTATCTCACCAGTTTCAACTGTTTTTCTAGCAAGAATTTAATTCTGATACCATTCATACCAAAAAATTGTGAAATAGAAAATGCTCAATGTAAAATATGGTGAAGGGGGAAAATCTTGAGATTGTAACAAAAAAGTAAGGAAACAAATTTTATGTATATGGGGGGGGTAGGGTGGGTAGGTCTAGGGGAAAAAATGAGAATTAAGATGTGTCTTATACTGGTACAAATCCCCATTATGGAGTGTAAACATGATGTGTATATTTATTGTACCAATAAAGATTTTTTTAAAAAGAATATTAAGTCCATATTATGAAGCAAAGAACTTCATATTCATTCTGCCTTTTAAAGAACTGTCACTATAATTTTTCACACCACAGCCTGGTTTTGTGATAGCATTTATGCCATCATTTGATTCTAAAGAAAAGGCTCGATGTATTCTGCCTTCTACAGGAATCAAGGCATTTTCCTCAGTGTGATGAAGCAAACTTTGAGACTAAGTCCAGGAGAATCTGAGCCCAATGAGTTAAATCCCTGTCCATCTCCATGCTTTGCTCCTGGACCTCACCCTCAAAACACTACATCTCTGATACCAATGGTAAAACAAAGGCTAAAACACCCCATTTTGACTCTTGGAGAATGTCTTTACATTTTCTGCTCCCATGATGGTAGCAACACTGTGTAGATATTTTGATACCCTGAACCTGGTATCATTTCTAGCAAAGAAGATCTTGACAGAAATATACAATTCACTGGTTACTAACCTCTCGCTCAAATAATTCATTCTTGAGTTCAGCTACAATTATGCTACAGAAGGGAACAACCATTTTCAGGATCAAACATTTTTAAATGAATGAACAGCTTCAGGAAACAGACTCGGGAAACTGCTCCCTACATTCTCAAGTAACCAGTGCAAAGCTTCACATAAAGTTGTATTTGCACTTCTGTACCTTTGAAAATATCACTGAATTTCATGACAGTCCATCTGCATACTTCATACATGACAGAAGCCTAGAAATGTTGGGACTCCTCCTTCCTAACTTCCAGAATTATCAGCCACTATGTCATGGGAATACTTTCTCTTCAAATCCTTTCTTCAATCTATCTTCAACATCAGTTACCATAACCAGGACCAGATTTTACCTGGCATATTTTACAACAGGCCAGTCCTGTCATCTTTCTTTCTATATTATTCTGTTGTAAAATACAATTAGGTACTCAATCAGGAACTTTTTTTTAATAAATCCAACAGAGCTGTCATATAGTACTTTTTAAAAAATTCTATTTTCTGTTATTTTTCAACACATGCATGGAATTTAAAGTTTCCTTAATTTAAAGTGCAACTCTTTTTACATTGTTTTAACTATCCATTTTCTAAATATTTTTCTAAATTACTTCTGAATTATAGAGTTCCAAAGAATTCCAACTTAATATCAAATACTTTTGTAACTTTTTTCCAAAAAGTTGTATTTTGTTAGATGTGTCTTATGTACTTTAAACTTGTGGATCCACCATTGGCAGACATGTCTTTAAAAGCTTTATTTACATATTATTACATATAATATATTGCTATATATTTAACCTTTAAATGCTTTGTGTTCCATTTTCACAATACCCTTAACAATGGAATTAAAATATTTTCTCTTTAAATTCTTCTTCACTATATTTTTCTAGGTAACATATGAATTTAATGCAAAATTTTAAAAATTGTAAGCTTCAGCATAAATGGGTTAAAGCATAAGGTTTGATATAACTGGATGTAGGTAAACAAAGATAAATATCACACAGTCAGGATAGTAACATTCCTCCTTCCTTCAAAAACATTTTCATACCCTTCTGTAATTTCCTTATTGGTATTTTCCAATGCCCAGTGCCTTAAAATGTTTCATATGGGTGCAATTTTGTTTTCTTTTTTTTTACCTTTGGTTGATAGAGTAAAAACAGATGGTAGAGTAAAGGCAGTCCCTGATTACCCATCATTTGCAGACACAACTGTCAATTGATTTTTCCATTGTACATTTTTAGCTCTCCTCAGTGACTGCTCTGGGAGTAACAGTATTCATCTGAACTCAGGACCATCTACTTTCATGTTAATGTCAATGTAATTCTAATGAAACAGACATTTTCCTGAAATCTCTTTAATATTGCATTTATCCATATTATAAACCCAACAGTTATACTTATTGCTTTATATACCATAATTTCTATTCAAGAGTTTCAAGCAAAATACTTACAGAATTTTTTATATTTACCTGTTTATTAAGGCCTCTGAAGTTCTTTTATTGTCAATAAATAGGTCAGTTTTAGTTTTTAGATACAGTCCGGTGCCATTTCTTCAGGTGAAGAAACTTCCTTTAGTAGCTAATTCCTTCTGTTTATGTAAAAATGTCTTTCTTCACTTTCATTTCTAAAGAGTAACTTTCCCAGACATGTAATTTTTGAGCAACAGAGTTTTTGTTTTTGTTTTTCTTTCAGTACTGTGAATATGTAATGCACGTTTCTGGCATCAATTATTTCTGATGACAACGGAGTGGTAATCTTCTTGATTAACATCGTTCCATTGTACTTGGTTAGTCTTAGTCTTTTTGATCTTAAGATTTCCTGTCTTTGTCTTTTAACACATTTTACTATGATGTGCTGAAGTGTGAATTTCTTTCTATTTATCCTTCTTGGAGTTTGTTGAATGTCTCGGATTGATTTTTTAACCAGTTTTGAAATCTTCTGTCACTTTTAAAAATACTTTCACCGTCTTTTGGGGAATCCTGTTATATGGAGTCTATTGAATTTTTAGCGTTTGGATTATTTTTTCATACATTTCGAAAGTTTTCTGTCATTACCTCTAAAAATATTCTTTCAGCCCCTCACTCCCTCTTGTCCTCTGGGAACCCTGTCCCACCCATGTTGGTGAACTTTCTGTTGACCTGAAAGCCTCTGAAACTCTATTCATTTTTCTTCATTCTCTGTTCTTTCTGGTGAATTTCTAATGATCTATTTGAGACAGTTGACAATTCTTCGCAAATCCGCTGAGTTCCTAAATTTTTTTTTCACTTACTGTACTTTTCAGCTCTCATATTTTCAGAAAGTTCTTATTTGTACATCTTTTATTAACATTCTCTGACAAACTAGTTAACTAACAAAGTCAAAGGTTGCCGTGGGAAAGAGGACAAACAAGTCCCAGCACCCTTAACCATCTTTTTATTAAAAGCATGATTTATGTTTTCTTTGGAGGCAGTTAGAGACCTCAAAGCTGGACCTGCAGATGCTCAGTGAGTAACTACAAACAGGATAAAACTTGTATCTCTTCATTTTATGTCTTCTTTATTACTTTAAAATGCAAAAGACAGAGGGTAGGGAAGTAGCTAAATGACGCTGCACCTTCCTGGCAGGCACATGGTCCTGAGTTCAAATTCCAGTACCAAAAAAAAAGTGAAAGCCAGAGCTCTGCTCTCTACTCAGGAGCAAACTAATCACCGATGGTGGCTCTGTACTGCAAGGGTTTCTTTTCCTGCACTCACCTAGCTTATCTGGGTTCCCTTCAGGACTGAGGACATTAAGATACAAGTAACTCAAGTAATTTTCAAGGTTTAGGGTGATATCCATTTACATTTTTTAAAAAATGTCCAACTCCAGATTTTGTACCTATAGTCCTGTCAGATTCTAAGGAAAGCAGGGCTTCAACAGATCTCTCCATAATGAACTCACCCTCCCACAGGAAGCATTTACCTCAGAAAAGGAACCAAGGCTGCCCACTCTCTTCAAGCAGGACAGTCATTCGAGGAACTGTACTGCCTCTCCACCAAAGTGAGGACTCCACCAAAGCTGAGATCTCAGGACCAAGGTCATGCTCCTCTACCTGACCTCGGTCAGTTAGTGCCCAGAAACTGTCCTCATGCTTTGGGGAGTAGCCATTTTGAGTCTCTTCGTGAAAGTGTATCCCCTCCATTTGCTTACGCTAAAACCATTGGCGTATTCTCTCTTGCTTTCTAACTTTGCCTAATAAACTTATGTAGGACTCACATGGAGGTATTCAGCAATACTCTTTCTGTGATGAGAATCAAGAACCTACTCGGCAGGGTGAGTTGGGGTCCGCATCTCTTCAGGAGCCTTCCTCAGATCCCATCTGGTGACACTGCTAAGGCACTGTCATCATGCTTTCCTTTAGCTTTTGTAAACTTACCTTTCTTTAGTTTCTCAAACATATTTTCAAACTGTTTTGAAAGCTTTCTTCTCTAAATCCAATATCTGAACTCACAGTTTCTGCTGCCTTTTTAAAAAATTTCAAATCTTTATTGGTACATTATCATGATATACACATCATGATCAACACTCAACATTGAGAATTTGTACCAGTATGTGACACGACTTAATTCCCATTTTTTTCCCATTCCCTTACCCATCCTATAACCCCACCTCCTATATACACAAGCTTTGTTTCCTTGTTTTATTACCATCACATTTCCCCAAGTATAGGTCACGTCTTCTTGTTTCTGTATATGTTTCACTATTTTCTTAAAGACTGAACATTTGAGATAACATAGTGATTATGGATTTTATATTCTCTCCAACAGTTGCTAGTTTTCTGTTTTGTTTTAGAAACTTCACACTAAATCTGTGGAATCAGTTTCCCCTGCCATATGCTGCCCCTGATGTCTTTGCTCAGTATTTTTTTGTATCTTTTTTTAAGCTTGGCTTCCTTGTGGTCATGCTTCCTTGTGACAGTAAGCCAATGACGCATCAGAAATTTCATTCAAACTCTTCAAGCCAAGAAGGCTTCTACTGTTAATCATTAGACCTGTGTGTAGATTTCTTCAAATTCTAAAACTCTGAAAGGACTTTCGGCTTTATTCCAGTTTGTTTTGCTGGATTCTCTTACATCTTATTCTGCACACGTGTCTGACTCATTTACCCATGAATAGACAGGACAGACGGGCCCATCATGGGTCTCCCAGGCCCTCCTACAATAAAGCCAGCGAGATTTGCTTTCTGGGCATCACACATCTAGGATCTGTTTAACTTCTGATTAATCCACTGGTCTCTTACTTGTCCCAAATGCGACTGTAACTCACATGAGAAGTTACTGGCCATCCCCTTTTTCTTGGTTCTAAAACCAACACTTCCTGAGAATAGAGCTGTCAGTGGGTTTCTCATCTTTCACTTAAACAGTTCTGGTGATAAGCTTCTCACAGAGAACCACTGGATCCCAAAGCTCGCCTCCCACGGTAGAGCCATCCTGCCAACCACGCCAGCTGGAAGACGACAGCTCCAGGTAGGAAAATGCTCACATTCCAGTCTTATCATGCTTGTCAATCTCTTTCTTGCTACAGGTGATTTCAAGGGCCATAAATATCTGCTTTAAAAAAAAATTGTCCAGACATATAGTTACTCTGGGGAAAGAAGATTTCTTTGTTTTTCATTACTAGAATTTAGTCTTCTCAATTGACTGAGCTTTCTATGAATCATATTTTTCTTTTCATTTGCATTCTTAATTTTTAATGCAGATATATCTTGGTAGGTGCTAGATATTTTTGGACACCTATACATATTCTTGAACTTTGTTCCAGGACATAGCCAATTGGAAAAAGAAATGATCATTTTAGGTCTTTCTTTTCTCTTTTGGCGAGAACAGACCAGTGTTTAGTTGACAATCTATTTTATCACTTATGACTTAAAACCCTCTGAATACTCTACGAGATGGCCTTACCTTATCAGCTTTCCTGCTCTGGTGATAAGAACAAGAACTATCCCCAGGCCTTTGAATGTCCTGGTGCTTATTCCTGCAAGTTCTTTCAGATAGTTCTTTCCATGACCCCAGGGACTTCTCTATCAGAACCTACACCATTGTTCACCTGAATAATTGTTCAAGGGTAGACAATCTTGACCCATCTCTGAAGTTCTTTATCTGTGTACATTTCTCTAATCTGTAAACTCTCTTCTCTGGAAATTTTATCGTTCAGATTCCTAGCTTTGTCTTGATTACAGAACGTTGCCCAGCCCTAAGTGTGTTCTCTGTAACGCACTACACTCCAAAAAGTAGGCTGGACGGCCACGTCTCCTCTCATCTGCTTCTTGTCTTTCAGGAAAATGCTCCTTTTACTTGACATCCAATACACCAAAACCATTGGTCCATATATATGATCTGATGTGTTTTCAAATTGATTCAGACCAGAGGGCAAATCTGATGCCTTTTATCCATCTCTCTGAGGAGCAAATTCACAAGTGCTCATTTAGATGGAGGGAACACTTTTAATTGAATCTGCTGAGTTTTCCCCCTTTACCTTTGTCTCATCCTTATCTCTAGAAAATCATCTATATCCATTGTCATTCCAGACAGACCTGACGCAGTCTTAATCATGCAATGTGCAGTTTGTGGAATAGTGACTGCAGCCAGCCACTTCCCTGCATGCTAAGTCACAGAAGCAAATTAAAGCCGCAGCCACATGGGGAAGGAGTCTGTGGCAAGAATGCCCATCTTGGTTTCTCAGTGGTGGGCTTTTAGATCAACAACCTGCTTTTCTCCCATCTTCCTAAAAATACCTACTGCACTTAGGTGAAGAAGACATTCTGAGTCTCAAAACTTGAAAGTCAATTTTTCTTTTCATGCTTTTTTATTATAATGAATGGAAAATATTTTCCTCTCTGTTATTCAAGCCTGTATTTATTTATTTTCTCCCATTACATTAATTTCATTTGAGCAAAAGAACAACAATCAAATTTAAGCTTAGGATGGGAAACAACACAGCGGGGTTCCATAAATAGAGTTTAATTGCAGCAATTACTTACATTAATTATATATCAACTAATTATTTTTAAGGCATATTTATTGAGCACCATCAGCCTTCAAAAGTACCCATCACTCTCCCACTATCTCTTTCAAATTCTCTACCCTTGTGCAAAAATAATCAGCTACCATTTGACACATGGTATAATAAGTACCTAATGAAATACCAATTAAAATTGTATTTGAGATACTTCATTTTAGAGATAAATTAGAAATAATTACATGATTCAAGAATTCATGTCAGACAGGAGAGACACATCGATATCTTGACTAACTGGAAAGGATAAACACAGAGGAAGGGCTTCGAATATGCCTTTCTCAGACCTGTTACAAAACATTACCGTACCTCGGCAGACGGCCGTGAGAGTTGTTTTTTGTTTGTTTGTTTGTTTTCTGTTTGTTTGTTTGTTTGTTTTTAATAGACAGTTTCCTTTCATGTGTGGACTTGAGTGATTTTGGCTCTCATTATTATTTTCATCTATCAGAGAAAGAAAAAAGAAAGGAGTACGAGCACAAGCGTAGGGAGCCCGCCTTTGAGCGCACCAGTTGAATTTCCTGAGCTGCGATTACAGGAGAACATGTGGGCCGCCTCTTTGCTATTCATTTCCCATAACTCGTCTTCATCCGGGACTTAGACCCTTGGCCCTTCCTGAGCGTCACATTCCTCCTCTTTCCTCCTTCTGTTCCACCTCCGGCTAATTTTTACTTTCCGACGATTTAATGAATTCTAGAACCAATCAAAAGCAAGCTGCTAGAGACACTACACAGCTAAAAGCTTTAATATTTTCTTTTTCTGAGTTCAGAATGTCACTTCCTTAGCCTCGGATCACAAAAATAGACTAAGGTTCTCTGAGGGAGCTTTTGAGCTTCCAAAGAAAAGTAGAAAACTGCCGCCAGAAAGTCCACTGCATCTATGCTCCACTTTTCTTCTTCCTCTTGCAATATGAAATATGCGCAGAGGACAACGTCTAGTTTACAGTCTTGTTTGGGGAAACCGTTAACTGTACATTTCTGCTCCATGTAATTTGCTGCTGAAGAACACAATGGGGTCTAATAGAAAACAGCTGTTACAAAATCTACTCTTTCTGGCAGGAGCAGTTCCTAATGTAGGATTTTAATTTTATCTGCTGATTGATAATACCCCATTAGCCAGATCCAGAGTCCTCGCTGCAAAATGACACGTGGGCACTATTTTAAGCTCTGTCCCAGATGGATTTCATTCTGACCGTTCTTCCTTCTGAACAGGAAGTCCGCACTCCGGGGACCCAGGCGCTCATTACCATCCTGACACGCGAAATGGGAAATACTCATCACAGAGAATCCGGAGTGTGGGAATGTACAGACAGAGGAGGGAAAGGATCGAAACGGAACATAATAGATGTTCAGTACTATGCGAATCCGTGAACATAAGACCAAATGTAGTTTGCATTTCATAAGAACCATGAAATATTTTGTAGGTCTTTTAATATTTAGAAGAGAAACACAGAAAAGCCTCCTTCCACCAGTCACAGGTTTTTATTCAGGTAAATTTAGATTCACCTGGAAGGTATCAGTTTGGAACACTAGGGTTAATAATTATTGAATAAGCTTTTCCTCAATAATGTGGACAGAATCTATATAATAATTATTCAACAGGGACAGACTTTTGCCATACAAAACTGGTGACAATAGTACTTCAAATAAATGATATTTAGAATCATCAAGATTCAGCAACGTAGTCAAGAAAAAATATACTGGTACAAACTCAGTGTTGAATGTGATCATAATATATATATAAATGGACCAACAAAATCAATTTTAAAAGAGAAAAAGTAAATTTCAGTGGCAGTGCAGCAGGATACAAGCAAAATATCTATGCCCAAGTTCCTGAAATTCTCAGAAAATTGGTAACTAATTCATTAAGTTTTCTAGAAGAATTTTAATTATATATCTAACTTTATTCATCACAGCTGCAGACACAACGAGGCACATAGCCATATTCAACCCTTAATGAGAGCTATTTAAAGCATCTCAACATTTATTTTGTAGTAGTTTCAAAGTCCAGATTCAAGGTATATTTCCATAAGGAGCTCTAAGCACCTTTCAGGGCAGAAATGCTGTGAGCATAAGACAGCAGCACTGTGGTCCATTTAAGCAAATAGAGGCTATAAAAAAATCACCAGGTCAGATGTGATAGCCATGTTCTCACACTGTGTCTAGCATTCCCTTACCTGCAACAAATTATCCAAACAACCATGTTTCCTTAGAGGAGTCAGAACTAGGACACTGATGGAGAAATATCAAGTGTACTTTTGGTGCTCTTTCTTAGGTCCCAAAACTTAAAACAAAAAACACACCCAGGTTTGGTTTTTGCCTAAGTGTGACATCCTCCAGAAGACCTCCTCAGAACCCTGGAATGAGTCTCCTGTAGTGTGTGTCTGTGGTATCCTGTACTTTTCCTACATCACTAATCATCACTTTTAAAGTTGAATGTCTGTCTCTGGGAATTAAATTCTTAGGTAACCTATAAGTTCCAGTTTTGGACTTCTGCTGAAATGCACCCTCTTCTTTATTGAGGATGTTTTGGAATTTGGAGACACTAGATTATCCGTGTTTATAAATAAAGAAATAAGCACAATCTGTGTTCATATATCAAAGTTGACACAAGTTTAGATCAGAACACGGGTTTTAGTATTCAACACAGGGGATTCTACTAAACATTGAGGCTATTTTTAAACCCACAATACAAGTTGGGCTATTTTAATTCCACTATAAGATTTTTAAAATTCAGCAACACCAAACTTCAAAAGACATGAGGATAAGGAAAAATCATCATTTTTGTGGAGAAAGTCTCACAAATATGAACAAAAATTTTGCTAACAAGAAAAAATGAATGATAGAAGTAAAGTTCTTTGTGAGTTATATTCATGGTTAAATATGTACTTCCCTCTCTTTCTAGAAAGTTCCCTGTCCAGCATCCCTTCTTTAAATAAGAAGGCAGTTAACAGAAGTTTTCCGATCTGGCCATGTGCTCTACTTTTTCTTAAGTCTAGGTACAAAAGTGTCTGCGGATACTACCAGGCAACGGAGGTGGCAGTGGACATTTTTCATCTTACTGACATCTTGTGTGAACCTTATGTTTACTTTTGGAAAGTACTCTATTGTGTGCATCTTTGTCATAGGATAATAAAATAATTTATCACCCACACTGCAAAGCTCTTAAGAGTTAAAGGAGGTCTGATTGATAATCTTGCCAGAAGAATAAGCACAAGCTAGGACCATCCCAGGAAAATAGGGTCATGTAGATAACTGAATCTTCAAAAAGGAAATCCTTGACTTCAACAACAGAATTCCTCAAGAGGTTTCTGCTCCAGGACAGCTAGAGCGCTGAGGTATGCATTGGCTCAGTGCCCTGAAGGAATGGTGAGACAGTGTAGCCACTATTAAAAAATATGAGTCACAATAGCAAGCTAAGCTTAAGAGTCTAGTCTAGTGGTCTAGCAGCCTGTGAGTGTCTAGTGGCCACCAGTCAAATAGAAACACTGTTCTAGCCACACTGTTCCTCTGACATAACCAGAACAGCTGCTCTCTAGTGTTGAATTTAAAGCATCTATTTAAAGCATCTCAAGGCTCTCAAGACTTGCCTTCAAGTTTTACTCCTCTGTGGGGATGAATGATAATTACCCAACAATGAATCTGGATTTCCCTGTGATTTGCTTTTTTTTTTTTTTTTTTTTTTTTTTTTTGAGACAGGGTCTCGCTTTGTGGTTCAGGCTGGCCCTCAGCTCAACCTCAAACTCACATCACAATCCTCCTGCCTCTGCCTCCCGAGTGCTGGGATTACAGGCATGAGCCACCACGCCCAGCGCTGTGGTATGTGGTACTGGTTGCTGCTGGGTGTGGGTCTCCACGCCCAGTATTGTTATGTGGTTACCGGGGAATCGAACCCGGTCCTTGCGCTTGCAAGACAGGCACCAGAACCACTGAGCTAACTCCCCGCCCCCCCTGTAATTTGCTTTTAACAAGAGACTATGGAGGGGATGGTGCTAGGCTGGTACTGGACCTAAACCTTGAGAAGACCCAGGCTTTGTGTTTTGGGGAGTCCTAACCAACCATGTTAGATGTTTGTTAACCCTGCGAGTGATACCACATTGAGCGAGAAGGAGACTCTGTAATGACACAGAATGAGATGATGCTCCACTGTCCCCAAAAGACTGTAAAATATGAAGCACTGGTAAGAATGGCCCTGGCCAACACCACCTGGACCAGAACAGTCTCTCTAAGGCTGATCAGACCACAGAACTAGGAGATGAGGTTGTCTAAATTCCCTGAGTATCAGGGTGATTAGCTACCTAATGGCTGGTAACCAAAGTTGTTTCCCAGCCTATCTTGATTATTCTCATCTTCTTTATCCAGTTCTCTAATACTGCTGCTTCAGTTCATTCATCATCATACAAATCTCTTTTTCCTCCCAACTTACAAATGACTTTTCTAACAGTTATCTCCTTTTTTCCACCTTAGGTTGAGCATCCCCCCCTTTAAACACAAGGCCCCACTTAAATGTGAAAAATATACTTTTAGTAAAAGCTTAAGAACTCACTAATGTCCTTAAATGAATTTGTATTTTCTTCAGAATAATCACATGTACACATTTGAAATAAAGAACTAAGAAACATCCATGTGAGACATATTCTACATATTCAGCTTTTAGGAAGTTAATGTACATTTAGCCTTTTGCTGTAGCTCCCCCCACTGAGAGTCTGTGTCCCAAAGGTGGGAGAGACTAATCTGATCTGTTTCTCCTTTGACATTCCCTTGAGATGAAGTTGTTCCCAAAATGCTCTATTCTTGAAAAAGAAAAGCAGTCTCAAAAACAGCATCTCTGGACAGAAAATATTACTCAGAGAAGACAGCATAAATATTTAAGTTTTTCAAAATATCTTCAAAGGATACAGAGCGAAGGAGAATGGTCATCTTTTTGGAGAGGAACAACTCACATGTATAAAGTCTTGCCTGCATAAAAGGAAGCAAATGATAGAAGTAATTATATACCCCTCAGTTGGGACACTCCCCTTGTCCACTTCCCTAAGTAGAAAGCCATCTCCAGACAGACCTTTTCTCATCTGCTAAAATACTTGCTGATAGAGAAAATTCTTGGTTTGACAGTAAGTCACAATTTAAGAAGTAAACTATTTTTAATGTGTGGGCTTTATTTTGACCCCTCAAACACTTCTGATCAGGTAAAAAATAACTAGGATCCAAAGGAGGACAGATTCCTTCTTGATAACACATCTAATCTGCTATTCCTTCTTATTAAAATTTTAAAAATGTTGCTCAGATGAAATCAGGAACAATTTCTCCCTACTGTATTTTTAATGTGAGCCCAGCAGTAACTCGAAATAGGGTCATTTTTCAGCAGCACAGGTATCTCTCTAGAGATAGACCCAGGAATATCTTATACATATTTGTGTTTAAAAACAGACTCATAATACGTTAGGGGACTCTGAGGAGTTCCTCTCTGTGATGGATGGTTAATCCCAAGCCCAGCACAAGGGCTGGGAGCTTATAGCAGAAACTCCCTAAATTGATATGACATCTTTATAGATCCTATTTTTAACCTTAATGGTAATTTAAAATAATGATATTAGTAGGAGGTTAGACAAATGAGACAGTTTCAGATTTTGCTTTCTGGCTTTAAAATGAGCAACATAACTTTTTCCTGAAGACTGTAATGCTCAGGTATGCAACTTCCTTCACGTTAGTGATCATTGACTCTGGAAATTCAACCCAAAAATCACCAAACAACTTCTCTCTGAGGCTGTTTAAATTCACTGTCAATACCTGATAATCCATTTTCAAATGAGTCCCAAACTAAAAATGATAGGTCTTTATCAAGATACAATACTCTTTTTCTTAAATTAAAACAAAAATTCTCATCTTTTGAACAGATCTGTTTTTTTCACAGAGCTGACACGCTGGGCCTGGCTAAGAATCATTAGCCACTGAATGAATATAAGAAATTCAAACATATTATGAAAATCTTTGAATAATTCAGTTAACAAGTCAGTCAGCCATAAGAGGCAAATGCCCAAGAAATCAGGCTTCATTAGTTAGCTGCTGGCTTCACAGAGAGCTACCCCCAAGGATTCTGAATGCTTAAAAATATTCCATCTGCCTAGTCCTCTCCACCAAGCACACCAGGGGCTTTTCTAAATGTTAAAACAGAGTATGAATATTTATCACATGCCTATGCTAGCATATACCCTACACACATATACTATTTCACTTAGTCCTTTTAATAAGCCATATAACCACTACCTTCCTACTTTCTCTTCTACAAATGAGATTCCTGAAACTCAGAGCTATCCCAGCCATACAGCTAATCAATGATGAGTAGTGAATTTCCACACTGGCTAGCTCCATCTGCCCCTCTCCCTGTGGGCACAATCACATGGGTCTTTCCACCTAGTTTATGCTACATTGGCAAGTTGAACAACTGGAAAGAACCTGGTATATGGAAGATTTTTAAACATTCCAAATTCTTGGGATAGCTTTATGTGATAAAGGGACAATGAAGTAACACAAAGTACCAGTTAACAGCCTCACACAAATACATACATCTGTAAAGTATAATCAGACAATATAAAACCCTATATTTTGTTTTGTTTGTTTTTAGTAAATTTAGTTTATTGGTACATTTTAGGAATACAGTAAGGTCATATTTCTCACTGGGAATTTTATACCTGTACATGATATATCTTGATTCTCATTTTTTCCCCAAACCTTTATTTTCTAAGAATGAGTTCTGAGACAAGTCTGTGAACCATTCTTTCCTCTCTGCTTTGCTAACACATGACCGGTATTTTGCAAATGCCTATCAGCTGAGAGCCCTAGCACCTTTCATACTCATCATCAGATAGCACTTTCACTTTTTTAAAAATAAAATTTATAAATTCCAGCATTTGAATGTTTAGCCATCTAATAGAAGAATCTGTGCCTTCTATGTACATAGTTATTCATCCTAGAGTTTCCACAGCTAAATACATGCTACTGATTATAAAAGGTGATGTCTATATTGTCCAAGCTGAGTTTTCTCCTTGACTCTTAAGTTTAGAAAAATAAATCTAATATACTTGATCAAACAGTTTCGATTTACCTTTTCCAGCTTAACCATTGGAATAGAGCTTATTCCCCCATTATTATCTTTAATGCTCCCTAACACAGGTCCTTAACTCTGGCTATTAATCAGTAAATGGAAACCACATCCAAACAGACTTAGGAACAGATTGTGTGGCATATGATAACATCATTAAAGCCCTCTGTACTCAGAAATGAACTTTTTGGTATGCAAATCTGGTACTTTAGGCCCTCTGAGTCAGGCTGAGAGATGATTTGTCCTCACTCTGAAGAGACAGGATACTTCTCGGCAGCGATGAGGGTAGCTGCTAAAGCCTTTCAGCATGCACGTTCCATCGGAAGGCTCTTCTTACAGAGGCTTTCTCGCCTGCTGGTATGTGTCATAAAACTCCTCTCTTTAGCACATTTCTAGATGAGGAAGGGAAGATTTTAGTGACATCACCACCTAAGGTCTGCAGAGCAGCTGGTTAGCTGAGTCTCAAATGGGAGAGGAGACTGGGACAGAAATAGGTGCAGGGAAGCAGACTGCAAGAACTAGACCTAGTACTGGGCAGTTTTAGATCAGAATAAGAATGCAAGTGTAAAGGAGTGCTGCAACTTCTCAGAGCAGAGGCTGCAGACCAGTGGCGGAAGTGCTGACTGGAGTGTGCTGGAACTACACTACATGAAGCTCAGATCCTATCTGAGCTGTGAAACTATCAGATCCGTGAAACTATCTTGAAGTGAGTGCAGTATATTCTTCATTCCCTGTTGCCAAAAAGTGGATGGGGAATTCTCTTTATTATCTATTGTCACAACAATTCTGTCTTTCAAACAAGTCAAAGCCATCTGGATTAAAAAATATTACCTAATTATTTAGAATGTTTTGGAGTGCAAGTTTTGTATTTGTGAAGTAGAAAATATTTAAAAGGGAAAAAGGTGTAGGGGTAAGAAAAAAGGAAACAAAGATTATTTATATAGTGAGTGGGGAGTTTCAGGGTGGGGAGGAAAGGGAAAAAGTGAGAATGAAGTTGTGTCATATTCTGGTACAAACTCTCAATGCTGAATGCAATGATGATGTGTATTCATAATGCACCAATAAAGACTAAATTAAAAAATAAAAGTAATTACCTAATTCTTTGTTTTGAGTCTACAAATTGACCAGCTCTGCTCATCTGGGCCAGATTTGGGTATCCAGGTTCATGAGCCCTCAAAGTGTGCGAAGACAGAATTAGCTAGAGTATGGGCTGGAGGCTGGTGGTCAAGGATGGCCTTAACTAGGATGAAATGCTGCTCTTACAGATATAGAAGGCTGTGCCAAGCATATTCTCAAGGGAACAAAGATGAAATTTCAAATACTTTCCAAGCTTCTCTTTGTGACTTTCGCTAAAGCATATATGACTAGATAAAATAAATCACATGACTAAGGCTATTGCCAAGTGATAGGGACCTAAACAGTCATAGGACCAAAAGTATGCTTACAATAAGGGGGAAAACTTACTCACCAGAGCAGCCCTTTAGAAGCAAATTCTAAACAAACTCTTCACTACTGGTTAGTTAGCTCATGACTCCCGGTTACTACTCTCTAGGTAAAACCAAGTTCTTCACTGGACCCTATATATCACCTAAATAAGTGAGAATAGCACAACTGGGGTCATTTAATCTTATCTTTATATATGTGTCTTCATTAGACTTTGCCAAGTTTATTGTACTGGGCAGGACAGAGAGTTGAGAAGAATGTGACCAATAAGTAACAATCTGTCAGTGATCTGGACTGCTAAATGCTAAAAACAAATTTCTGAATGGTTATAACTTTGAAAATCACCAACCATCTCAGAGAAAAAGTGAAGCTAGAGGTCAGCATAGCAAAATTTCCTGTGTTATTTGTGATTACAATTAGGCTATAAATGAATAGCTCACTATAATGATATCAAAGTGGCAAAGTTAACGTCCCCCTGAGGACTTTTGGTTCTACAGTGCCTGACTCCTGTGGGTTTAAATTCGTAACCTATCACTGCACTCAAGTAGCTTTTGCATTTAATCATTTGGAGGGAGAGATAAAAAGGGAAGAATGGAAGGAGAGGAGAATAAGTGAGCATATCACTTCTCAAAAAAATGGACATACCTTGAGGAAATCCTCATAAGTGAAATAAACAGGGCACAGATAGGTACATATTGCATCTTTTCTCTGGTATGAGAAAATAAAGATGTAAATGAGTCCTAGAATTGTATGTTATATATTGTGAAATAGAAAATGCTCAATGTAAAATAGGGTGAAGGGGGAAAATGTTGAGATTGTAACAAAAAAGTAAGGAAACAAATTTTATGTATATGGGGGGGTGGTAGG
>PVIR01033894.1:0-17566 GCA_004026965.1 Petromus typicus
GAGCATTTTCTATTTCACAATATATAACATACAATGCTAGGACTCATTTACATCTTCATTTTCTCATACCAGAGAAAAGATGCGATATGTACCTATCTGTGCCCTACTTATTTCACTTATGAGGATATCCTCAAGGTATGTCCATTTAAGTAGAAATGATTCAAACTTATCATTTTTTATGGCAGAGTAGTACTCCATTGCATATGTTATTTTTTATTCTTTTAAAATCTTGTAAAATTCAGCAGGGGGTTGGGGTACACCAATGGTTTGTGTTATATTATTGAGAGGATTTTTATTATTGTTTTAATTTCTTTGTTTCTTACTCATCACTTTATAATTTTAAATATTTTTTACTTCAGGTTTGATAGTTTATATATCTACATAAGATTTGCCAGTTTTTTGGAATAGAAATTTTCAGAGTAGTCCGAAACGGTCATCTGAATTTTGGTGGTAGGTATGGTAAGTTTCATTTTTCATCCCTAATTGTATTGATTTGGGTCTGCTTTTTTTTTTTCTTTTGTTAAGTTGGGCTAAGGGTTCCTTAATCTTGTTCATCTTTTCAATCAACTGACTCTATTCCACTGATCCTCTATATTGTTCCTTAATCTAAGTAATTTTGCCCATGTTTTTATTATTATTTTTCCAGCTGAAAAATATGTTAGGTATGGTTTAAGCTTGTTCTTATTATTCTAAGATTTTGAGATGTACCATCAATTTACTTGTGATCTCTGTAAATTTTTATATATTCACTCATAGCTGTAAGCTTCCCCTCTAAAACTGCCTTTTATGTATTCTAGAGATTCTGATATGTTATTTTTCATTTGACTAATGAATTTTTAAATTTCCCCTTAATTTCCTTAGTGACAAATGTGTTTATATAGCATCATCCTTTGCCTTCCTGTTGATTTATAGTTTTATCCTATTGTGATCAGGTAAATTGCAAGAAATTATTTCATTATTTTCATGTTTTTTTTCCCCAAACGATCTTTTCTAGGAAAATTTTAATATAGAAGTGAAAAGAATGTACATGGTGAGCCTGCTGGATGAAATATTTTGCAGATATTTGTCAAGTCCATTTGACTGGTAATATAGTTTAACTTTGATATTTCTTTTTTGATGTTTTCATCTGGAGGATTTATCTGGCCTGTGAGAATGTGACACTAAAGTCATCCACTATTATTATGTTAAGATTCATGTGTCCATTCATGACATTGTTTTAAGAAACTAGGTATGCTATGTTCTTTGCGTGTATATTTATGACTGCTATAGCTTTTTGCTGGATTGTGGCCTTTAGCAATACGTAATGACCTTCTTTGGTTCTTCTGCTTTGCTTGATACAAGTACAACTACTTGTATTTGCATTGTTTTCAATTTTTTTTTGTTTGCAGTCTGCATATCTGTGATTATCAGGTGAGTTTCTCACAGACAACAGCATTGAGTCTATTTTTAATGCAATATATCAATTCTTAATTGAATTTAGACCAGTTATAATCAATTATTATAGAAAGGCATGCAAAACGTCCTGCTATTTTGTTGTTTATCTAGTGTTTAATTACTTCCTAACTCTCAGTAGCTTATCTATTTATCATTCTATTTCCTGTGCATAGAATTATTTTAATATTTTCTGTAGTCATCATGGATTTTTAAAATTTCTGCTTGCTTATGGTCTTTCTATCCCTTTTGATTCTGAATATGACCACTTAAGATGGCAACTGCTTTTTCTTTTCTCTCAGGACTTGAAATACATTTCCCACAATCTTTAGAGTCTCTGCAAAGAAGTCTGCAGTTATTCTGAGTTTGTCCCTGTATGTGACTGTTATGATAAATAGTTGAATGTCCTTATAAAACCGATGTGCTCATAGGTGGGCTTCCAGGTGGTGATGTGGGCCCTAACAGCGTGATGCTCATCGGTAGATTAGTCTACTGAGGAGTTTATAGCTGAATGTGATGGTGGGAAGTACAGCCTGGTGGGAGGAGGTGGGTCACTATAAGTGTGGTCTGAAATGGTATGTCTCCATTTTCTCCTGATTGCTCTCTGCTTCCTGCTCCCATGCCAGAAGCAAGCCTCTGTGCCCCTCTGCTATATTTCCCTGCCTTAGAGCAAGCCAATTATGTACTGAAATCCCTATAAACTATAACCCAAAATAAATCTCTTCTCCTTTGAAATGTGGATGTTGAATGTTGTGTCTCAATGAGACACAGTGAGAAAACTAACAAAATATTGACTTTGTTTCTCTTTTTTTCTAATTTCAACTTTTTTCTGTACTCTTGGAATTTTAATCATGATATCATGTAAGTGGGTTCTTTTCTGTTAATATGTTTTTGGGGTATCAAATGCCTCTTGTATTTGGATGTTCACTTTTCCCAGGATTTGGGAAGTTTTTTGTTATTATTTTATCAAGTAGGGATTCTACACCTTATGCTGAAATTTGGCACCCTTATCCATGTCCCAGAGTTTTTGGATCTTTTGTTACTAATTTCTTACATTTTTTTCTTATTTTTTGTCTGAGTGTAGCAATTCATCAACCTTATCATCAGACCTTAAAATCTATCCTGTACTTGATCAACTTAGTTTTTCATTTCACATGTTGTGCTTTTCAGTTGTAAAGTCTTTGTTTGGATTTATTCAGAATGTTTCTTTGTTGCTTTGCTTTTTCATATCTTGTATTGTCTTCCTTTCTTCATTTATTTGTATCCTTTTTAAACAATTGTTCATTTTAAAAATCAGTCTTCTGAGGTTTTTGTCCAGTATTTCACTCACTTTATATCTTTGCTAAGGAGCTACAGACTTTGTAGGAATAACATTGCCTTATTTATTTATTTTTTGATAATTTTTGTGCTTCTGTGTTAAGATTTGTACATCTGTTGGGATGGATATCTCCTTCACAGTTAGATCACCAATGTTTTTGTGAGCTTGATCCCAGTACTACTCAAAGAGAAGAAAACAAACCACAATAAAATGACAACTTCAAGGCAAAAGTGGTACAGAAATACAGTAAAAAAATATTGAACATACTTCCATTGTCTTAGTCACTTTCCAATTCCTGAGACAAAATATTCAATACATTAAATTTAAAGTGGAAAAATTTACTTCTATTCACATTTTAGAAGTTTCAGTCTATGTTCACCATGCTTCAAAATGAGATAGTAGAAGAGACTTGGTAGAGGAAAAGCTGCTCACATAATGTCAGTCAGGAAGCAGAGAGAGAAGGAAGAAGCTTGGAAGACAGATATGCTTTTTCAGCTCATGTTCACAGTGACTCATCTCTTACTACCAGGCCCCACATGTCCACACCAAGCCAGCTGTTAGAGCCCATAATCCAACAAGTTTTCACATGCTCTTACTCTGAGCACATGGCAATATAGAGTAAACTAAGATGCTCACAAATAATAAAGTTTAAAATAAATAATAATAAAGTAATAAAATAGAGGGCATAAAGAAAGGGAGAGATAGGAGAGTAAGACTGAAAAAAGGCAAGGAAAATAAGTAACAAAGAGAAAGACATGAATCTAGTTAAATAAAAAAGTACATGAAATTGGATTAAAAAATCACAACAGCAAAAGCACTGGAAGAAGAAAAGAAAAAAAATATAAAGGAAAAAAGATGAGAAAAAGTTAATATCTTCCAAGATGTTCAGAGAGAGAGTTTATTTCCAGGACCTGTAGTGCTGGAATTCACTGGGTATGATGTGTGGGAGAGTGATTTGCAAGTGAGGCCTGCTGTGTCTCCTTTCTAAACCATTTTGACAGGCAGTTACTGTGAGAATACTAAGCTATGCCCTATCTTGCCCTCCTGGGTATAATCAGTCGTGGTAAATTGTATGCCTCAGGGTTGTGTTCACTCTGGAACTTTGTGATATTTGTTTCCTTCTATTTCCCCAGTGTCTGCTTTCTCCATCTAGCTTTGTGGTATGTGTGCTGGTGAGGTAACTCCTTGCTTCAGAGATACCCCCACCACTTTCTGTATAACTGAGAATGTGGCAAACTTTTAAGCAAAAGCTTATTCCTAGATTTGTTAGTAGAGAGAGAAAGAAAGCAGACCACTGAGCTCTGTGCCAGCAGAGATCAGTGATGAGGACAAAGCAGTCCAGTGGGCTTGATTTCACATCCTCCACATTCCAGGCTGTTTGCTGCTTAAACTTCTCAGGAGATCTGTAACTAATCCACATCCCCCACCTCCACAATTGTCTCTAGCACCTTTCTCCCACCAAGTTACTATGGCTGGGTGTCTCCAGGAAACTTCAACAGTGGGAATTACATATTTTTGATCCAGGAGTAGCTTAGTTTAGAACAATGAGCCCCTCTCAACATATATTCCAGTTATATGACTGACTCATTGTAAGCACTGCTATAAATTTCTTCTCCAGAGTTGGTCTATCATGTGAGAGGAATCACTTTTGTAATAATACTCACATTAGATTTAAAGCAAATTGCATAGTTTTTCTAGTGCTTCTGGTCCATTATTTATTATGAAAGTTTCCAGCCTTTCCCAGGATTACCTTGTACTCATGGAGCCAAAGGAATTGAGGTTGGCATTTATGACCATTTCATTATCTTCTCTACCTTCCTTTCTTTCTCTCCAGGATTTTTAGCCTTCTTGTCACCTCTTTCTTGCTTCTGGGACTCTTCTGTTTTCCCTTTCAGAGCAGATCTCTCTTAGTTGTCTCACATTTACATGACAAAAAGACTATAAATTTTTGCCTGTGTCTGCTCCACCATCATGACTTTACATTAATTTTCTGTAATTATTTTGCTGAATAGGTTTTCTATGTCAATAGCCTGAATCCAAACATCTTTCTCTAAACTTATAATTTATAGATTTGGTGCTTTAATATCTCAGAGTTTTTGTATGTGCCTATTCATAGTTACTAAATTTTCCTTATTGCCAAATGTTTGAATGTTTTAACTTATCTACCTTTCTTCAAGTCTTAGTGTTCTTTCTTCAATTTGATCTAATCTCTTTGTAAGACTTTCCACTGAATTATTTATTGGAGTTGTTAAGATTTTAGTTCCCAATATTTCTATTTGGTTCACTTTCAGAATCTATATTTCTATTGAATTGCTCTTTCATATCCTGAGTTGTCTTTATTTACACAATTGTTTATATTTTTGAATTTGTGATTATCAACATAATTTCTTTTAAATTTTTTCAGCATTTCATTTACTTCAATATCTTTAGGGTCAGATAGTTGAAAGTTGCAAACTTTTGGAGGAGTCATGTTGCCTTGTTTGCTCATGGTTTGTAATTTTAGGTTGGGATTTGCACATTTATTGGGAAAGGGATCTTTACCACTTTTTAATTAAAGGCCATTTTAGAGAATAATTGTCTCCTGATAATGTGCCTTGGGATATCAATTTATTGTACATTATTGAGTTTAACTGTAAGTGGACTTTGCATTCCCTGGTACTTGTTTGGCTGTTACTGAAAAGATGTGCAGAGAATGTAATGTTCCACAACCTGAAGGTCCTACTTTGTAAGGTGACCTTGTAATTGGTTCTGTTGTGGACAGTGAAATGCACAGAGTACTCATTGCATGGTTAAGCTTCCTGTCTTATCAATATTGGACAATGTGAAGGGATGTGGGAGAAACTCATATTGACATATCTTGTAGTAGTGATATTCATAATCTTTGTGTTGTCTCTTGTGCTAATGCTGTGGAGATGGGTGTTCAGGAGCAAGTCTTCAAACACTGCTTTGCTGTGGTTTCATGGGGTTGTTGCTTGGGGGTTTATGTCCCTTATTTGTTTTTGTTTTAAATTTATTAGTACATCTTACATAGACAAATTGATAACATGAATTACTGGGATCTAGTCTCTTTACATGACAATGTTGATTCTTATTTTTTCACCATTCCTCTTCCATCCCCTCAACCCTTCCACCTCTCCCAATTTACAAAGGCTTTGTTTCCAGTTTTTCTTGACTCACATATTTTCCTTTCCAGTCTTTATTTTCCCACACCTCATCTCTTTAGTTACCTTTCTTCTCTGAACATTTCCATATATATTACGGATCTCATTTACACTTTCATTTTTTTGCACTAGAGAAACTATTCAGTATTTACACATGTGTGTCCTATTTATTTCACTTAAAAGTATGGGCTCAATTTGCAACCATTTAGCTATAAATGTCTGAAGTTTATCATTTTTATGGCTCTGTGCTACTCAATTTTATAAAAGAAACCCATATCTTCTTTTTCCAGTCACATGCTGATGGGCATTTGGGTTGTTTCTATGATTTAGCTGTTACAAACTGTGTTGCTATAAACATAGGTGTACATATATCATTGTGGTCTGATGTTTTTAATTCTTTTGGGAAAAACTCAGCAGAGGAATAGTTGAGACAAGTGGATATGTCTATGATTCTTTAAGCTGAGGTATTTGTTGAGCCTCAAGGAGGCCTACAATGTGGACTGCCATGTGATTCCTCTTGGTTGGGCAAGGAGTGTAGCTCAGCCACATTATTGGCAAAGAATCTACCCAATATGCTCAAAATATTAGGCTCAATCTTTAGCATCCTGTATGCAGATAAAAGAAATAACAGTATCAAACACAAATCCAGCTATTGACATGAAGTGAAAATAATATACTATAAATAATACTATAGCACCAAGTATAATAACAACTACTGTAATTGTAGGAGCAACATAACAATAAAATAAAAAGTTACATGATGATAGACCAAAATTGACAAAGAAAATTAAAAACAGAGGAAAAAACAACAAATTTTATAAAATTTAGAAAGATAAAGAAAGTGAAAACATAAAAATTTTAAAAGAAAGGAAAATTTAAAACTAGAATATTAAAAAAGAAGAGTGAGAGTAAAAAGTAGTAAGAAGTCATCCATGCACCAAAGCCTTACCTGCACTGAGTCTGATCACCTGAGCAAGAGTAGATGCTCATCACCTATAATAATCGGCACATTAGCATACTGGCATATTAACTCTTATTTTCACATTGTCTTTACATTTTTATTCAATTGAGAAAGCAAAAGTTAAGGTTAATCACCGCTTACTTTTTCTCTCATGAGAAGGGTTCACTTGGAAAGGTTTGGGGCTGAGCCTGGTTAGAAAGCTCTCCTTAGTCATCAGAATTGTATATTACAGAACTTCAGATTCTCATGGCCATAATTTGTTCTGGAAAAATGTACTAAATTGCTCCCAGCACCAGGGTGGGCCAGGAGCTGATGTACTCTGGTCACTAGAATCTACTATCATGGAATTCTAGATTCCCATGCCAGAAATTTGTTCCGAGGAGATTTACTTAATACACTCCCAGGACTGAGTTGGTAACACCTGGATCTTCATTACCTTTTGTTAAGACCACCCAAAGGGTGAGAGAATGATTTGCCTGGAGTCATGGTGAGTCTTCTGTAGTCTCCTGGCCATTGATCTGGTGATGAGGAGCCCAGATCCCCCATACAGAGTGACACATGCCAGCTCCATGTGCTGAACTTCGTGAGTGGGCAGCCAAAGTACTGGTTTGAAAGGCAAAGTGAATATCGCTCACTTCCATGTCACTAGTTAACAACCTACTCAATCCTAGACTCTTCACTGAGATCAGCTTTGCATTACACTTCTCCAGGACTAAACTGGGGCTTAAGTTAGTCATCCATTGGGGGACAGAATGGAATGTTTGCTGCAGGATCCCAGTGAAGATAATGAACGAGATTCTCTGTATTAAAACAGTAAGCTCAGTGATGTCCTTCTCCAGGTGTCTCTGCAGCAGCACCACCTATGTGTGTCAGACAGTGCAGAGGACATCTCTAGTGAAAGCCTATTCCACACACCAAACAGGTATGTTCTGACTGGTCGTCTTCACTCTGAGCATGTCTGTGTCAGTTGTACACACATAACTGTGGTGTGTTTCTCTGTAGTCTTTGCTCTCTGATCTGCAGCTGTCTATCGTCAGTGCTGGAGTGCTCCCTCCTGCTCTTCATTAGATTGTTCTGAGTGTGGGTCCCTTCAAGTCTCTATCTATCTGCCCGATCTTTAGCATGTCCTCATAGTCACCCATCTCAATGAGCAGGTGCTCTCTAGTTTTATTATTATTATTATCATTATTCTGACTCGTAGAGAAGCAGTTAGGTATAAGATGCTTGTAGTCCACCATCTTCTTTCTCCCTTAATTTAACTGGAAATATTGTGCAAGCACTCAAAATACACCTGCAGATCACACTACAGGAAGGTCTCTCCTAGTTTTTCATCCAGGGCAGTAGTACAATGAACAGGAAAGAACAGTGAGGTAGGGCTGGGAGGATCCAGTACAAACCTACCTTAAAACTTGAAAAGCCTGATATCTTTTTCTGAAGTCCAGCTCCTTCAGCTGTTATTTGGTATGAGTAATCTTTGCCCTCGCCCCCCAACTCATTATGTTTTCTTCCAAGAACTTAAAAAATTGGACATAGAGTGTTCTTAAATAAGGAGAAGAAGAAAGTTTGGAAGGAAGAGAGGAGAAATAGACAAAAAATTAAGATGTGCGATGTACACATTCAAATTCCACAGTGAATTAGGTCATTATGTACTGCAAACATGGAAGAAAAAAGAATGATAAATAATTTGAAAGTCCTTTGAAAATGATAGTGAGTATAGAAATATTACTCATACAACCATTTATTGAGTGCCTATTCTGTTGCAGATAATGTGAAGAACATAAAATTGTAAGTGCAACAAAAAGTGACCTTTTAAAATGTCCTTATTCCAGTAAAAAAATAAGTAAAAGTGCTACACATTTATGAAAATAAATGCAGTGTTCAGTACTCTGAGACAGAGCCTTTAACAGAGAAAGTTGCATTAGTCAGTATTTGAAAGGTCAAATAATAATTGTGGTGATAGGAATAAACTTTTAAAAATGGCAAACAGCTCTATTAGGATAGAAATTCTGTGAGAGAGAGATTACAATTGTCTTTTCTGTTCTTTTTACACAAGGCTGAGTAAGTTGTTAATTGGTATTTGTTGACAGACTTAATGAATATGTAAGACATGCACAAAGAGAAAGGTGAAGAGGGTAGGGAAATTGAAAAGGTGGTGAATAGTCTGATTTTGCTGCAAGCTGGCTCACTGTGAGGAGGGAGGTAGGCTGCTATCTGTAATTTTCAGAATCAAAATGTAGACGTCAGGGGTCTGGGATTTAGTTCAGTGATTCCTGTGTATGCCTCGCAAGCACAAGGTCCCGAGTTTGATCCCCGGTAACCACACACTACAATGCCAGGTGTGGTGGCTCACGCCTGTAATCCCAGCACTCAGGAGGCAGAGGCAGGAGGATTGCTGTGAGTTCAAGGCTAGCCTGGGCTACATAGTGAGCTCAGGGCAGGCCTGAACTACAAAGCAAGACCCTATCTCCAAAAAAATAAAAATAAATAAATAAAAAATTAAAAAGTCAAAGTCAGGAAGCCAAAATCACTAAGTATTCTGTAACTCAGTATTATGTACATGTACCAACTGCCCATGATAAATATAATTATATTTTCTCCTTTAATTTTTTTATTTTATATTAGTGTATGTTTGCAGCACCTGTAGTTTAAAACCACCTGGGGAGTGTGTATACACACACACACACACACACACACACACACACACACAATACCATTTCCCTTTCCCCTTCACTGTTGCCTCCTTCTTTTAATTCCCCTTTCCCAATTTTCATTCTTGTTCACATGATTAACCTTAGCTCATATCTGTGGAATGCAGTGTTTTCATCCATTGAGTTTATTAGTTTCCTGTACATTGGGTACATTTATTCTAATTTCTCCTTCCCTTCCCCTTTTCTCTTCTCCCTTTTTATCTTGGACCTTTCTCCATTTGCAAGAGATTTATCCTCATCACCTTCTATTTTTCTCTTATTAATCTCCTTGTTTTTATGTTATCTTACTCAAATGAAAGATATAATATGGTATTTAAGTTTGTCTGTCTGCTTTATTTCATTGAACATTATATTTTCTTAGTGCATCCATTTTCCTAAAACAGTCAAAATTTTTTCCTTCTTTATACCTAACTAGTATTCTGTTATGAGAGATACCACACAAATATGTACTAAGAAAAATTCTTAAAGTTAAGTCATTGGAGAAATAACCTCTTCAGAAACTAGTCTTCCAGGTATCAGTGTGTGGAGAAAATGATCGAGAACTTAATGTCCTATTGCCCATGTAGAATGAGGAGAAGGAAAGTAGACATGGTGTAGGCTAGTGCTCCTTGGCTTATGGGATGTCTGTAAAACTTGAGGCTTATGCTAGTAACTAGTATTACATGAGTGTCCAGGTATCTCTTTTTCTAAATAAGCTGCTGTCTTAGACATTTTCCTCTTGGTTGAGACACGTTACCCAACACTGCCAATTTAAAGGAGGAGAGATTGATTTGAGCTCACTGTTTCAGAAGTTTTAGTTCGTCCTTGGCTAGCTCCAAGGCAGAAAAGGCATGGTGGAGCAGTCTGGCAAAGGAAAGCTGTGTATGTATCAGCCGAGAAAACTGAGGAAGGTCTTGTTTAGCAATGTGCTAGTAAATGTTAATAATCCACCTTTCAGGAAAAAATATTGATTTATGTATATTTCCAGTTGCCATAATGTAAATGCTTGGCTCATAGCTAATTTCAAGCTAGTGATGTGAAGTTAATGAATAGGTAGGTGAAAGGAAGGTACAATCACTTATCTCACCAGCTGGTCGAAGCAAGCACCAGCATACAAATGCGGGAACTACCCTCCCAGTCCTCTTATGCTTACCTGTGGTTTGTGAATATAGATATTTGTATCTTACTTTTCAATTATTGTCATTTTATAAACACATCAATTTTAATTGAGTTTTTCCACTACACCCGGTTACCGGGGGATCAAACCCAGACCCTAGCGCTTGTAAGACAGATGCTGGAACCACTGAGCTAAATCCCTGGCCTGCTGTTGGCCTCTTTTAAAAGCCACTTTGAAGACTATAGTGTCCTTGCCCCCTCTCCCCAGATTACCTTTCTTACAGCTGTTAAACTTATTCCTCCTCATTCTTGGCATTTAGATCCAAATAGTCCTTGGCGGAGAGCAAGATGGTTCTCTCAGCCAGAATGTGAGAGCTGGCATTTAGTGAGACATGCAGCTTTGTAGAGAGGAACTTGATGTACCTTAGAAAGAGCTGATTCTTCTTGTTAAGGCCTACTCATGTCTCCTGCCTCTTAGCTCACATTTGTGCTTTTGGTGTAATAACTTTATCACCACTAAGATGAAGTCTTTGATAGGAGAGTATCAAACAAAAATGTCCACTGGCTTTTCTCTTCCTTTCTTTCAAAAGCTCTATTTCAAGATTCACATCTATGCATGAGTCTCATTGCCAAGGTAAATGGTGAATGGACTAGAGATTACATCAGACGCGCTGGGACTTGGAGTCACTTGAGAGCACTTGATGTACAAGGTTTCTGCTAGGATAAGCCCATGGAACAAGCAAGGCATTGAACTCACAGTTTTGTGTGATTTACAGGCTGCTGTCACCTGAGGAAATTGTTCCCACGGAAATCTTTATTTTATTTCTCCATTGCACCCACGACTACTTACGTGAAATTAGGACAAATAGCTTTTGTTCTGTATCACAGGACACAGGACTGAATTTACTTTCTGATTTCAAAAAATCATCTTCCACTGTGTCTAAATTAAAGGTGCCTTATTCACTTTAGGGTGGCAGGAAAGGGGGAGGAATTTTTTTTTTTAAGCCAGGGTCCCATTTTGTAATTCAAGCTGGTCCTGAGCTCATTATGCAGCTCAGGTGAGCCTTGAACTCACAGCAATCCTCCTACCTCTGTTTCCCAAGTGCTGGAATTATAGGCATGAGCCACCACACTTGGCACTATAGTGTGTGGTACTAATTACTGGTGGGTGTGAGTCACTATGCCCAGCATTGTTGTTTGTGGTTACCGGTGATCAAACTTGGTACCTTGTGCCTGCAAGGCAGGCAGCAAACCACTAAACTTAATCCCTGGTCTGAGTTGTGTTTTGTTTTAAATTCATACATGTGTGTGGTATACCACAGTGATGTTTGTTTTGGGGAACTGATACATGTGTATAACATATTTTGTTCATTTCCACCCTTTTATCCTCATTTCCTTTCCTAATCTATTCTCTGATCTCTTTCCCTATCTCCAAGAATCTATGTTTTATTCATGGAGCTCTGTTTCTGCAGTACTGAAGATTGAACCAGGGGGCTTCACACTGAGGTACACTTTGAACTTTTTAAAGATGTTATTTTATTTTGAGACAACATCTCACTGAGTTGCTAAATTGCTCCATCTGGGCTCAAATTTGTGATCCTCCTCCTTCATCCTTGTGGATTATATGCACGACCACACCTAAGTTGGAGAAGTTCTTAATAAATAAAATTAATCTAAATATACTCTTATTGAATTTATTCAGACAGCAAAGATATAGAAATTTCTATACCATACAGGGAAAAAATAATAATTTGTGGAATTAATAAATTTTATTACTTAAAAACGGCCCTGGGAAATGAATAGGGAAGTTAGATAGAAAGTATCCCAGTTAGTCTGTAACGTATCATTATGACATGTCATTGTGGAGACATCAGATTCCACGTATATTTAAATTGATTATATTTGCTCAGACAAGTTACATTGCCTTATGCCTGAGGGATCCCTGAATTTTGAATGTGGGGTAGGGCTCCATCCAGTGAGAAAACACTCTCTGTATGTAAACTGTCATATAAAGAAAGATTCTCCATTCGCTTGAGCATTTTTACCTTGGCTGTGAGAGGCAGAAAGTAAACAGGTCAACATGTGAATCTTCCTGTGTGTGCTAGATGCCAGACCACACTTAAGGGATAACCTCAGGTGTTGATTCACTGACTGTACTTCTTCTTGGGAAAAATATGACAAATGTCAACTTCATTCTAGCCTGCAAGGTACACAGGTTCCCTGAGCTCTTTGAAACCAAATATCCTGCAGGCAAATGTTAAGAATGTGGTCAGAAATGGAAGTTCTGTTTTGACCTCTTGGTAGTACTTCTCTTGAATATTCTGGTATATATTCCACCTTCTTACCTAACAGGAGATAGAGAAGTGCTGGAAAGAAGAGGTTTATATAGGCCAGCTAGCTTTTCCAGCATTGTGAAACTAAAATCACTTTCTGTGAGGAGAAGTAAAGGAGTCTTTTGTTGCCAAGGTGGTCATGTATTTCCTCTTATCCTCTCTAGGTGATCCGTGGATCAATTAGTCAGTTAAGTTCCTCGTTTTCTATTTTATTCCTTTTATTTCTTTTTCTAATAACAATTTATATAAAACAGTCTCATAAAGCATAAGGCTAGAGGATTTTTAAAGACAATTTCCTTACTATTGCTATACATTTATTCACAATCTGGCTTCCTGATTGTCTTGATTGTCTTTAATTGTCTTGATATGACTATTGAGATTTAGGTGAGGGAGGATGGATCCTTCTCAATGTGCTGTTTTCTTCTAAGAAATTTACAAACCAGAAGTGGCCAGGTTTTCCAGACATCTCCTGCCTCTAGTGAGGACTATACTTAACTTAGCTGGAAAAGCTATCCTTCCACCATTTCTTAACTATCAAAAACAATACAAAACAAAACAAAACAAAACAAAAAAACACTCTGCAACATTTCTTTATGTTTCTTTCTTGTATCTCAGTGAGGATTTGGTTAGTGATGTTTTTATAGACAGATAAGTTAGTTATAAATTCATATATATTCAGATACAGAGCTGGACTGGTCTCTCAAGGAAGTTCGTAAAAATGAAAGACATCAGAATTCTGGCTGGAGATGCATCTGAAGCAGGCAAGGCATAAAGTAAAGTCATAGTGACCCAACTTACTTCCCTAAGGGATAATGAGAACCATAATTTGTACCACCAGTCCATTAAGCCAGATGTGCCTCAGATACTGGAGTGGGTGACCAGAACACCAGCACCCATCCCTTCCCTAAATGTTCCTGCTTTAAGCATAGATAAGTCAAGGGTGATGAGGTTAGGTATATATCCTTACTTTGCACTCCACTTCCCTATGGGATCGAGATTAGCTAAGCAATTATACTTGTAACCTTATTGGTTGATTATAGTTTGATCCATACTCTAACTTTGCTTTATAAATTAACCCAGACAAAGGATTTCAGTAGCAACACACTCAAGACCCTCAAGACTCCTGTCCCTCAGGAGCTATCCCTCTTTCCCAATAAAGCTCGTCTCCTCTTAATCTCTTTTGTCTTTTGAAATCCATTCTTCAGTTTCAGAGGAACATGAACTCAGCACATCTTACACTTAGCAGGTTGGGAGTTATATTCCTCCTACATCAATGTCTTGCTTGAAGCAAGATTGTAACTCTTTGTGTAATTTCTCTCTTTTCTGGCTATTAGGAATCTTGTAATCAGTGGCTTATGATCACTTTTATATGACCCCTGACCCTCACTTGCCATCAAGTGCCCTCCAGCAGAGATAAGGATGATATTAAGATTTACACAGACTGGTTTGTACAACTCCTGGGGGCTGCCAGTACCTAGGCTGTAACAAGAATAACATACTTCTGGAGTTGTAGAACCTATGGGACTTCTAAGAACACTTTGATACAAAAAGGTCAAAAAGGAATCCAGCTGGTTTCTATAGTAAAGGAAACCTCTGTGTTCTTCAAATATACTTCTACTACCCTGAAACCAGATGGGAAGTGAGATAACCCTTTAATTCAGGAGGAACAGTAGGATTGATATATCCCAACTCTCATTTTCTCTTGTTGCCTCAGCCTACACTAGCAATTCCCACACAAAACTAAGGAGAACGCAAAAGAGAAAAAAATTCTTTTTCCTTAAATTTTAACTCTGTTGAACCTATACTTTTACATTTTGTGAAAATGAAAGTCTTTTATTTTTCATTTTACATTTTGTGTTTGTGCTGCCAAATATTTCCAGAATTTCTCAGCATAGGATATGGTTCTTCCCAAAGTAGGAAGCATGATGCGTCCCTGGCTCACTTTTGGTTGTGGATAAAAACAAACGTGCTGAAAAGTTCAGTATTCTATTCTGAACCACTAACATTTAATTACTTCCATGTCTTAATTTTACTATTTAGTGTTTAGTAGCAATCTTTACTTTCTCCACCTCTAAGAAGCTTGTGTACTGAGATGGTCAGTTTCCCAATAGATTTGGAATGTGCTTCTTCTGGAATTGAAGAATGAGATATAGAATGTAACAAGGAACTTTAGTCAAAAGAAGAAACTACTGGGCCGGGGATTTAGCTCAGTGGTTCTGGCACCTGTCTTGCAAGCGCAAGGAACCGGGTTCGATCCCCAGTCACCACATACAATACTGGGTGTGGAGACTCACGCCCAGCAGCAACCAGTACCACATACCACAGTACTGGGTGTGGTGGCTCACGCCTGTAATCCCAGCACTCGGGAAGCAGAGGCAGGAGGATTGCTGTCATGTGAGTTTGAAGCTGAGCTCAGGGCCAGCCTGAACTACAAAGCGAGACCCTGTCTCAAAAAAAAAAAAAAAAAAAGCGAGACCCTGTCTAAAAGAAGATACCACTGCTAGAGGAACATTCTGTGCTCTTTTTAACCGATCAGGACTCTGGAATGGAAGGGAGAGGGAAGTTACGGATGAATTCCCTCTATGGGTAATCAAATGTCTGGCCGTTGATTAGTGTCAAGTATATTGAAACCAGCCTCTGTTTCTGAAGGGATTGACCACCTTGCAGCAAATCCTGAAAGTGAGAACTGCCAGTTGGCAAGCTATATACCAGACTATAGGCTTAGTGCATGTGAGGAAATATCTGTTGTAGTCCACTACTAACCCTCAAAGTTGTGAGAAAAGAAAGTGCCTCAACAGTGTGGACCACACAACTCTGAGTTATACTGCCTAGGACTGATGCCAAGACTTGGTGTTCAGCTACCGTTCGCACATCAGAAGAATTCAAGACAAGAAAGACTTGTAAGGTCATTTTTCGATGCCCAGGAATCAGTAAAAAGGTCTCCTTCCTCTTACTTTTTCTGCCTAATGAGTGATTCAGAAAATAATACTTCATTTGTCTTCTGACCTATTTTAGAGTCAGTGGTCACCTTAGCTGGGATATTTGGCAGGGTACTCTGTCTCTTTTCTAATTCTGGGCTTCATTGCAACTGATGAAATTACCCAGATGCTAGTTATGAGCTCTTCAGGCTGTAAAACCATGAAGTAGCAAGACAGTTACCATTCCCTTTCTCTTCCCATGGGCAAGCGCTCATAGGTACACACAGGCATTGATCAGCAAATGCAGCTCAGCATAGTGGTGTAGACCCAGGCAACCCGGCCAAACGAGGCCGCAGCAGTACTTTGCTGCTTTTACTGGGGCTTTTTTCTACAGATTAGCCTTATATTTATTCAAATTGCTTTGCTTCTAATCATTCATGGAGGGTGGAAGTGGAAGTAGCAGCCCTTAGGCCAAAAGATTATTTTAAGGGGCAATTGCAAGACCATTAAGATTGACTGAAGTTACTTTCTTTCTTGTCCCAAGGGAGTAAAAGCATGGTTTCACATTAAAGTGAAAGCAGAATTAGCAATTTACTTACTTCTCTCATATCTTCTACAAATATATTACTTCATGATCTCAATAAAATTTAACTTCCTTTTTTAATTGGAGTTATACTGATATTGAGTTGGTTTCAAAAATTATTCCTTGTATTTGTAATTCTTTGACAACTTATTTGATTTCTTCTGAACACTTGATAGAAGGTATGTTTTACACATGACTATGGCTTTTTAAAATTCCCCTTTCTTCATTTTCATCCTTGCTGATATTATTAATCTTAGCTTGTTTATGATATATAATGTTTATATTCATTAAAATTATTAGATTGGCTTATTTTAAAAATAAACTAGGTTGTATTTTGAGGTAAATGGATATGCATAAGTAGTTCTAAAAATTGTGCATAGAGATCACATGACTACTTTACTTGGTTTCTCCCAGTAATAGTATCTTCCATAACAAAGGTTCCATATCACAACCAGGAGACTGAATTTATATGTTCCATTGGTATTGTGCAGAATCCACCGGTTTTATGTGCACTGAACCACATGTGTATGTATGGGGGAGTAATTAAGTTTTCCCGTGTAGAGATTTGTGTGGTCAGCATAGAGAATTAAGTTGTATCTTATACTGGTACAAGTCCTCATTGTGGAGTGCAATCATGATGTGTATATGTAATGTACCAATAAAGATTTCAATTAAAAAAAGATCTAAACTGTTTCATAGAAACTATTTATCATGTCAATCTTTTTATACTCATAATCACCACTCCATTCCTTACCATTAGAAATCACTAAGATTTATAATCTTGTCATTTCAAGAAAGTTAAAAATTAAAATAATGAGTCATGAACCTTTTCAAATTGGCTTTAAAAAAATTTTTTTAAAATTGTCTTTATTGGTACATTAAATATACACATCATGATTGCACTCCATAATGGGGATTTGTACCAGTATAAGACACAACTTAATTCTCATTTTTTCCCATAGCCCCACCCACCCTACCACCCCCCCATATATATAAAATTTGTTTCCTTACTTTTTTGTTACAATCTCAACATTGTCCCCTTTCATCTTATTTTACAT
>PVIR01033895.1:0-17561 GCA_004026965.1 Petromus typicus
CCCCAAAACCACTCTTTAAAAACCTTAGTCTGTCCTGAAATTTTATGGAGAGGTTGGTGCAAATGTCCTGTAGGTAGATGGTAGTGCTGGTGGCGGCAGGCTGTGAATGGCCGAAACTCAGGCCTGTGAAGAGAGTGAATTTTAAGGCATGTGAATTATATACCAATAAAAAGTTGTAAGATGAAAAAAGTGCCATCATCATTTGGCATCCCCTGTGGGTCCAGGACCCCCCTTGGTGGCTAAACTTGTGCATGTTCAAGTCCCTGGTATGAAAGTACTGACTTATGTTCTCTTCCTGTATACTTTGAATCATCCATAGGTCATTTATGGAAACAAAGATAGTGTAAATATGCTATGTACGTACCCAGTATACTGTGTTGTTTTGGGAAATAATGACAAAGAGAGAGGTCTATGCGTGTCTGGTACACACATACTATTTTTCAAATATTTTTGGACCCAAGATAGGTTGAAATTTTCCAATGTATAACCCAGGAACATGGAGGGGCCAACTGTATATTTAAACAAATATTCATTATTAAAATTTATTATGAGAGAAGCCCAAAGTGAATTAAAGAGCAAAATAAAAGATAGATAAAAGGAAAGAGAGAGGTGTTTTTGCAAGTGGGCATAAGACCATAAGCTATAGGGAGGGCAGAAAGATTGAAATAGGAATGAGGATGTGTTATGTACATGTAATAACTCCCTACAGTGACTGTTATCATGATGTGCTGCACCAGTGCTGATAAAAATTAAAATTGAGGAGTCCAGTGAAATGAAGAGTCAGTATGTCCCGTCAGCCTTCTCCAGCTCTCGTGGCTATCTCCGGGTTCTGAGTCTCCAGCTTCCAGTTCCTGCTGTGCTCGCCAGCTTTCCCTGCTGCAGCAGGAACCTGAGGCTGTCGGCGGAAAGCCAGGAAAAGCTTTCTGGGCTCAGCATGGATGTCCTGCTGCACTGGTCGGCCTCTCTGTGGGCTGTGGTGGGCAGCACGTTGGGGAGGCGTGTGTGTTGGAGGTCACTACTCACCTCACGCCAGCCAGGAAGCAGAGGAGACGGGGCCAAGGTCCTACCTTCCCATAAAGTTCCACTCCAGTGACCTGGAACCTCCCACTGGGCCCTATATCTTAAATTTTCCACCTGTTCCCAATAGTGCCAAGCTGGGGACAGCGCCTTCAACTCATAGACTTTTAGGGGGCATTTCAGATCCAAACTAAGCACTACCTAACTGAAAGCTCTCTTGACTGTACCTCTCAGTGCAGCAGGGCTGGAACTGAGCACAGAGTCAGTGGTGTAGACATCTGCTGTTTGTGTCAGGATCTAATGAGATGGCTGGAGCAATGGAGAGCTTTACAAGGCAGACATCTTCATGCTACCTTGAAGATTTTTTCATGCTATTGATAAATATCCAGAGTAGTGTCTGTTTAAATACTGCTCTATCCCAAGACTTGTTAGAAATGTAAATTCCTTATTTCAAGTGTAGGCTTGAACTAAGTGTCATGCAGTTTTCTCTGGGAGCATGGTAAACCGAAACTCAGGAACTGACCTTTTAACATCCCCACCCCAGTTTGATGCATGTTACATCTTAGAACTATGTTCACAGAAAACAGTAAAGCCACTGCAACCCCGTCTTAATGTGTCAGCACTCCAGTCCCTCCCCAGTGTGTGTGTGTTTGTCCTTACGTGTGTTTTCTTGTGGTACCATAGACTGCCCTCAGGACCTTGTGCTTGCCAGGCAGACACAGTGCCACTGAGCTAAATCACCAGCCCTGTCCTTCTAGTTTTAACACTGTGAGTTTATGTTGTATTTGTCATTTGGTCCTTGCTTTTATCCCTTGCTTAGCGTTGCACCCTCAGGATTCTCCTGTGTCATTCTCTTTTCTCTGGGAGCATGATAATGAACGACTTCTTTTTCATCCTTGCTTACCCTGCTCCATTTTGAAGAGATCGTCCAGCAGGAAAGCTGGCTTTCTCTCCCTTTCCCCAGGAACCCCTGGTTTATAGACTACCACCAGAGTTCCCACTCAGGATCACACCATTCTGTCTTTTTTATACAGGTGGGGGCAGTAAAGGGAGTAGACTGTGATGTCTCTTTAATTAGCTCATAACGGGTGGTGATCATGCTAGAAATTTCAGAAGAAGTTCTATTTTTTCTTTTTCTCAGGAGTAAATGTAGGCATATAAACCACAGTCCTATCTCAATTTATTCCTGACTCTATTCCTTTTTTGATATCACAGTAAAGAAATACCTGAAATTTCAGATATCTTTGTTGTTGCATGTCTCGTGTAACAAAAAGACTAGCCTAAGGATCTATAGCTCACATGATGGCCTCACCATGTCCTTGTCTTTGAAAAGCAGTCATTGTGACTTCAGTGTTTATTAATTTAAGTTCAGTTCAGTTCGAGTTACACGTCAGACCACAAGGTGTGCTAGTCTAAAGCAAATTTAGTCAAAATACAGAAAAGCAGTAGCACTGGATTCCTTAAATCTAGATTGCTCTGGGGATGGTCAGCTGTGGAATTTCAAGACAGAATTTGGCAAGTCATATTGTATTGTTGCCTGCGGAGACTTTGGGAGTATTCAATTCACAGAGAATATTAAAATATCCATCCCTGTCTTCAATGACAGATGCCAGAGATGTGGAACAGTTGAGCAAGAACAAGGTGACACACATTCTGTCTGTCCATGATAGTGCCAGGCCCATGTTGGAGGTAAGAGAGTCGTGTGTGTGTGTGTGTGTGCGTGTGTGTGTGTGTGCATGCGTGTGCGTGCGTGTGTGTGTGTGTGTGTGTGTGTGTGTCTTCTTTGGCTTCCACCGGAGTGCATGTGAGTGTCACAAGGGCCACACTGATCTCCGACAGCAGTGTGCCTCTGGTTGCTGGTGGTGTTCATGTTGAGCTCAGGCCATCTCTATGTTGATGACATGCCCGAAGCCTGGCGGGAGGGTATGTCATTTCCCTGACTGGACTCTGTAGTCTTGCTTACTTCGGCTTTCTTGACCAACTGCCAAAGACTAAGCTGTTGTCTCATTTCTTTCTGGAGTTAAAGGACACTGTACACCTATTTTGAAGGCTGAGGGTGTAGCTCAGGGGTCCATTGCTTGCCTCGCCTGTGCAAGTCCCTGTGTTCAATCCCCAGCAGTGAAGAAAAGAAAAGCTATTCTCATTCCTTCAAAGGTATTTTTGGATTAAGAGTCCAGAAGAATTTGGCCTATTCCTTGGCTGACTTTTCCATGTAAGATCAGATATCTGCCCATTGCATCCACAAGTCAAAGACAAGGGAAGCTAAACCACCCCCAATGGGCCTCGGGCTGCTCAGGGACCGAGACCATCAAGGTAGAAGCTGTTTTGTTTTCTTTAGGTTTTTAGGGGAAACAGGGTGTGTCTGCTTGTACACTAATTCCAAAAACATCATCAATTTTAACCTGATGGACGGTTTGAGCCGTTGGCCAGGAGTGAAATCTATTTCTGTCCATTAGCCTTGACACGGCCAAGTTACCTCTTTTTAGAAAACAAGGCATGTGTGGTTGTGATGTGTGTGTTTTTCTATTTGAGGGTGGGGTGTTGGAAAGGGAGGGGTGCCTTATTCTGAAAGCAATAATCCTGGTTCAAGCTGTTTGTGTTTAAATTTGGATGAGGCAAGAGTAGAAATATTTTCATTTTAAATTTACTTATTTTCTATTGCCACTAGAGTTGTCCTATTTAATTAGAATATTTAATTAGTATAAAATAAGCAAAAATAAATGAGAATGTAGATAAATAAATGATTTCATTATAGTATAAGAAGCGCAGGGAACTCATACTTCCTCCTGTTGTTTTAGCTCATAGTTTGTTTTTTTTTCTTTTCTTTTCTTTTCTTTTTTTTTTTCTGCTAAGGGCCTAGAATTTATAGTGCAGTGCAATTTTAGAGGAAACAGTGGGTCCTTCCTTTTATTAAATGCCCAAGCTTACCTTTGAAAATAGCTACTCCATTTTTTTAACCTTTTAATGATAATTTATACTTATGATATAAGCAAGTGGTAGCCAAGTTAAACTGCAAAAGTGGTCATGATTGACTTCCTCTAAAATCACAAGATGAGGCCTGAGGTTTCCCTTATTTTAATAAATTACACAGACGGCCCTTCCACCTTACCTACCACCAGGCCTGCCTCACCACCTTGTACTCCATTTGGCGGGGTGCAGAGTCGTGTACAAACCTGGGTCCAACTATCTTCACATCATGGCCTCCTTCTGCCTGGGGAGTGCGGAGCGTCAGAAGTGAGGATGGTTCTGGCTCTCTGTGTCCCCCTCTCTCTCACACACCAGGGAACGACACTAGTGAGCAGGACAGGTGAGACTGTGACCTCGGCACGGAGCCCAATGTTTGCTTTGACCCTCAGACTGGGGACACACTATACTCGCCCTTTTTTGTTGTTGTTCTCTAAATAAGGCTAAATTCGACCTTGAAAAGGAGAGCGTTGGGAAGAGGGAGAGAGAAAGAGGAAAGGAGAAAGGGGGAGGACAGAACAGAAGAGAGAGAGAACAAAGGAAGGGAGGGAGGAGGAAGGGGCGCAGGACAAGAAGGGCAGGGCGGGACGTGGAAGGAAACTCTGCCCATTTCCGGCGGCCTTTGTATGGAGACATCCGGCTGTACTTAGGGTGACGTTAATACCTCTGCTGGATAATGAGCATTTCCATGAAGTTCATGTTTGGTAAGAGTGGTATTCCAGCTTTACAGCATAGCATAATTTAAAGTGGCCCCTCCTAGTTTATTCCTTTTTAACTTCACAGGTAATTTAAGAATAGAGTCTTAGAAAGGTTTTTAAAGAATAACTTCCTTGACTACTTGTCTGGGAAAAGCAGAAGCACCAGAAGATACAGTATTTGAGTTGCAGCATCTGAAGTCAGTAAATAAGTGGGGTCCCAGAGTGTCAGGGCTTTGTTTACTCTTTCCTGTCTGAAATTTCAAATTCAGTCCCAGAAATTATGACCTCACTCAGCTTGAGATGAGTCCGGGAAATTATTTATTTGGAGCCAGTAGGGAATTACTGCGTGACTTTAATTATTCAGTGGCTTCGTGCTGTGTGGCTTGTGTCTCTGGAGGGAAGTAGACCACGGATGAGGTGGAAGAGGCAATTATGTGGGGTTTGTGGGGTGAGCTGATGCCCTGGCCAGTGAGGAGCTCTCATTGTGGGTGGAGGAATGAGGGAGAGAAGAAGAAAGAGCAGGACCCCTTCATGTTCTGAGCTGTTTAAAACCAGTCCTGTTTATTGAGTGCCCCTGAGCGATCTGGGCAGCTCTGTTTGGAGAGGTGGACACTGCCCAGAACTGAAGGGTTTAGTCTTGCTCCATGTGGAGAGCAGTTCTGGAAGCCCAGCTTCCAGGCAGCCAGTACTGGGCACCACCTTGTGGAAGCTTCCTTGCCAAGAGGCCTAAGTGGATATGACATGCAGGGCCACGTAGCATCGATTACCAAGAGTTTTCAGGATCTTTTAGTGGGCCTTTTTTTACAAGGAAGGCTAACTGAGCAAGATAGTCATGTTGAGTGTGGTTTCTAGAACTGAGGGCAGAAACTGGGGTTTGAAAGCCCTTAGAGGAGAGGCTATTGAGCAACGGGAATAGTATCCTGATGCTTTGGGAAAAAATAAATTTAAGGAACTGAGCACACTGTAGGCTCCTCTGGAAATCTTAGTCATGGCGAGTGAATACAGATTTGCAGTGCTGACATATATTTATTGTCTCTGAGCAAAGACCAGCTGGTCTGCGTGTGCCACCCCATCTGCTGCCACCACATGGAGCTGTGTTCTGTGGACTCTGGGTCCCCCTGGTCCCGGCCAGATTTTGGGTGGGTCCAGGGCAGCACTCATGGATCTACTGGGCCGAGGCTCCCCTGGAGGAGACCACACCCTGGCTTGACTGCTGCTGCCTGAGGCCGCCCTCTTCCTGGGCACCACCTCCCCTATCCCTCTACGTGTTTTGTTGTGAGAACCTGCTATACGTAGACTGAAGACTGTACCACTGTTGAACCTGTTGCACATGCTCTGTGGATGTTGTGACCTGTAATCTGTCACAATTCCTGACTAAAGACTGTCAAAAGTAAACCACCAGAAAAGGCCTATTGAAGATATTTTTAGTCATTAGACATCCAAGGAAGGAAACAAGGAACTTATTGTTTGTTTGATTTTAGTTGGATCAGACAGGACTCCCCGTTATTTGGGTAATTTGTGATGGTGGTGAGGACTACCAAAGCAGCATTCACCTACCAAGCACGTCTTGTATCTTCCTGGGAGCCTGACTGAGGGAAAAGAATGGAAGTCTCTGTCCTCAACCCTCAGAGTGGCTGAACTCTGCCCCTCACGCTCAAGGGCAGTGGGGTCTCTGATGCTCTCTGGTGGTGTGGCCGGGAGAGGATGCAGTCAGCCCACAAAAAGAGCCATGAGGCCCTTCTGACCTTTCAGGAGAGGATCTGAGGGCAAGATCTTCCAGAATGAAGACTTTAAAATATGGCAAACACTCAAGGGCCCTGCAGTTGCTAAGGTCAGCCCTGACTCGTGTCTGGATGCTAAAGAGCTCTTTTCTGCTTTCTGCCATTTGCTTTTCAGTGTTGGGAGTCAAATCTAGGGCCTTATATAAGCTGGGCAAGTGCGGTGCCCCAGACCTCTATTCCAGTCCACGCCCTGCCAGTTGTCTGACCTAGAAAGCCTGTCAGAACAGGGTCTTAGAAATCCCCTGTCTTGATTCTATCAGTGGATGAATAAAAACCCTGAGGTTGGAAGACTTCAGAAGTAGCCTACCAGGACCCTGTGGTGATCTGCAGAGCACCGGGGGAGTTGAGTCTGCCAGGTAAGCCAGAGGTTTCCCAGCGTGTCTTCCCGCCAGCATGGCTGGTACTTCTGAGTGCAGTGCTTGGTAGGTATCTCTGGACCAGCTTGGCAAGGGCAGCCCTTTTGTCCTCTTACCAGGACCGTCATCAGAACAAGGCTTTGTCCTCCTTCACTTCAGCTGGAGAGATTTTGTTGCGATGTGCTCTTCACTGTAACCCCTCGTGCTCCTGCTTTGTGCTGGCGCAGGGACGGATGCTGGAGACAGCAGAAGTGAATTCATCCCATGCTGCCCTGTCGGAGCCTCAAGTGTAAATTAGGAAGTAGGCTCTGGCTGTTTCATAAAGATATTCCCAGTCATTCTGTTTCAGGGAGAGAAGCTGTAGCTCCCAGCAGGTAACACTCCCAGGAGGAAGCAAGACCCGCCTTCGTCTTCCACCTGTGAATCTGGAGGAATTTGCAGTGAGCACAGGACTAGCAGGCCCTCTGGTGATGAGTAGAAATTAAGGGTATTAGGATTGTGACACTGTGGCCAGAAGAAAGCTGGTAGAGAGCCCAGATGTGACTTTCTGTGTGGCCTGGAATCTACACCATGATTTCATAGCTCTGCCGAGAATTCTGAGCCCAGCAAGGCAGATGATACTGTCTTAGCTCCTTCACGGGTAACCAGCCCAGGTGGTGCCACCTGCCAGCAGTCACCAGAGCCTCAGGGTCTTCTCACTCACAGGACAGCGTCTCCCAGCCCCCACAGCCTGTGAGAGCAGACTGATTGCAGAACTCTGGAACACATAGACTACTGCATTGGGGAAAATGATATTGCCATATATTCTAAATTAAAATACAAACTAGGCTCAGATAGATCACTCATTTTCAGGAGAAAAAAATCACCTCTATTTTCATGCCAAGAACTTGGATTGAGAAATGTTAAAAAGAAATATTAAATCTAATACTGGGGGCCGAGAGCAGGTTCCTTCCGTGTCTTCCATTCTCTGTGGGTCTAAGAAGAGCTGAAATGCCCTGTCAGAACTGGTGATTTTTTAACATTAATTTTATTGTGAAATAGATACATTTTATATACATATCATGATCACACTCAACATTGACAGTTTGTACCAGTATGTGACATGACTTGATTCTCATTTTTTCCCATTCCCTTACCCACCCTACAACCTCCACTGCCTATATATATAAACTTTGTTTTCTTTTTTTTTGTTACTATTACAATTTTTTCATTCCCCTCATTACCTACCCCAACCCACATTTTTCTATGAATATTTTCTATTTTACATCATCTAATATATGTTCTAGAACATGTGTTCATTTACATTTTCAGTTTCTCATATCAGAGAAAAGATATAGTATTTATACATCTGTGACCTATTTATTCCATTTATGAGGATGTCCTCAAGGTACATCCATTTGAGTATGAATGACTCAAATTTGTCATTCTTTATGGCAGGGGAATGCTTCATTTTATAGGAAAACCACATCTTCTTATCCAGTCTCCAATTGATGGGCATTTGGGTTGTTTCCAAGATTTAGCCATCACAAACTGAGCTGCTATAAACATGGGTGCGCATATGTCATTGTGATATGAATCTTTTAATTCTTTCATGTATATCCCTAGCAGGGGAATAGCAGGATCAAATGGAACCTCTAATCCTAGTTTTTTGAGGGTTCTCCATATTGATCTTCATAATGGTTGTACCAGACTACATTCCCACTAACAGAGGAGAAGTGTTCCTTTCTCCCTGCAGCCTCGCCAGCATTTGTTGCTGGTTGATTTCAAGCTAGCAGCCATTCCTTGTGGAGTGAGATGAAATCTAAATGTTTTTTTCATCTGTATCTCCCGAATTACCAGTGATGTCAAGCATTTCTTCATATGCTTCTTAGCTGCTATTACTTCTTCCTCTGAAAAGTTTGGGTTCATTTCAGATGCCCATTTTTGAACTGGGTCTTTAAATTTGAGTGGGCTGATTTTATAAAGTTCTTCATATATTCTAGATAGTAGCCCTTTATCTGAGGAATAGCTGATAATTTTTTCTCCCATATTGTTGACTGTCTTTTCACTCTGCCGGTGGTTTTTTTTGCTGCGCAGAAGCTTTTTAATAGGATGAGATCCCATTTGTTGATTTCTTCTGCTAGTTCTTGTGCCGTGGAGATTTTAGAAGTGGTGATTTTTCAGATCAGAAACCTGAATCTGTAGATGCTGAGGAAGTAATATTGAGCAATGAAAGGTCTCATTCTTCCCCTGAAAGAAGAAACAGAACTCTGTCTTTCTAATGTACAAATTTCAGAGTCTGTTTCATTTTTCATTCTGTGTATTTAACCAGAGCACCTGCAGGAAACAAAACTATTTTTCACTATTAACAGAAATACTTTAAAAAGTGTTCTCATGACTGTGCAGCTGTTGACACAAAGAATTTTAATTTTGAAATGATGTGTATTGCAGGATTCAGTAGAGGGAAAGCAGTTTCCATACGAGTGTGCTAACCAGAGTCTTATGTGTGTTCCAGGTAGACTTTATGAGCTATAATTCTCTTGAGTATTTTCTATTTTAAGTATAGTTTTTATACTTGGAGCCATTTAAGTGTTTTTATGTTTTAAAGAATAGGATGTTTGTAAGGGGCAACTATTTATTGCTGATGATTCTATTGTATATCTTCTTCAACATTAAAGTTTTTTTGAGGTGTCCATGCCAAGAATTTAATACTATGAGTTATATTGGCAGTTGGTCACTTTGCTTGGTTCTGGGACTTCCTGTTGTCTCTGTGTTTGTACCGATGTCTGCATTCACCCTTCATTTGTGAAGGAATTGTCACGAGACTTGCAGTGTGTGTGCAGACGGCCATGTCCTGTTGCCAGCGTGTGTGCATGGCTGGGCCTGAGACTTGTACCGCTGGAGGGGCCCTGCCATGTGACCCCCACCATTTCTCTTGGTCAGAAGTTTCCTGAGCTTCCCAAATGTAAAGCAAACAGAGATGTTAAATGGTGCCTGAAGTTCAGTAAATTGCGCTTCTGTCTCCTCCCCTTCTCCGTGCTCTTTTACACTTTATATTCACATGTACTCATCGACACATTCATGGGGTGCAGAGTGGTCATTCAGCACAAGCGTGCAGGCACATCGATCAGATCCAGCTTCCCGCTCTTCCTCACCCTGAATCCAGTAATCACTACGCTGAAGTTCAGCCAATTTTTAAAATTTCTGCTTACGAGGGGATAAATGGTGCTGTCCTTCTGTCTGTCCTCCGTCAGAGGTCGCCCTGGCTCTCCTTCCTCTAAAGGGTGCGTCAGCCCCCACCAGTCTCGCGCTGTGGCATCTGTGTGTCGTGCTGTCTGTCAGTCAGGCCAGGCCTGTGGGTCCTCTGTGATGCTGTGTACCCCGCCAAGCAGCCACCTCACCTTCCTTGACGTTCCAAGTCTTTGACCCGTGTCAGACCCCAGGCTGGGCCACAGCCTACCGCAGGTGGTGCCATGTTGGGTCTTGTTGGCCCCACACCTGCAGCTTGGTTCCAGCATCCTGGACCCCTTTGGATGCCTGCCAGTGGGTGAGAGCTGGGTGCATTTTCAGCTTCTAGTCCAAGAGCTGCTTGTTAAATCTGAGACAGTCGAACTATGTTGAGTGACTTCTTCACCACGAGCCGCTGTGAGGCTGGAGGAGCTGGCTGATGCGATGCAACCTGGCTCTCAGCAGCTCTGCTCATGGTTCCTTGCTCGTCAGGAAGCACTGGCCTAGATGGATGTTGGGGTTTATAGAGCCTCTGTGACCATAAGTTTAGAGTGATCAGTGGTGACTTATTAGCACTCAGAATCCCCTGCTAGCTTCTGGGACTCTGACTGCTCTCACAAGGTACGCCAGGAGCTTGGGCTCACCCGAGGGGTTATGCATCGATGGCATGCTCAGCAAGCGGTCTGTGAAAAGAGGGATCACCGGATCGCCGTGCTCACGTGTCACGTGTTCACCGGATCACCGTGCTCAGGGCTCTAAGCCCAGGCTGGGGTGCAGGGACAGAGGTGGGGCTGTCTCAGACCTCCCAGAGCTTACATTGGAGACACAGGGAGCTGAGAGAACACTCGAGTCACAGAGACCCAGTCCCCGGTTGGGAAGGGAGCTGTTGCCTGTGTCCCCCTCTGGCGACCTTGATTGAGGCTCATCCTGCTCCACGTCCTGCCAGGTTCCAGAGGCCCTTCCAACCCAAGGAGGGAAGCTTTCAGCTGTGCTTCTCTTGGCAGAAGAGGAGAAAGTCGCAAAGCCTGGTTTGCAGGTGGAATGCAGATGTTCAGATGTACAGATCTTGGGACCCCAAAGGCTCCCAGCGGTTCTGTTGGCCGTGGGAGACGAGTGGAGCCGGTCCAGACCCTCGGCAGCATGGCAGTCACTCATCCTGCTCCGTAGATCGGAAGGAAGAGGATGTTTGTGTTGGAAAGGGCAAGTTCATTAAGAAAAAGAAACAAGTTGTAGACTAAGACCAGAACTGATCTCATTTGTGCTTCATTTAGATCAGTGATGAGCTTCTCCGAGTCCCTGTGTAAAGGCTTGAAGGTTCAGATCGGAGAGTGCAGGAGCACACAGACACCCAAGAATGGTTATTCTCTGAAGGAAGGGACAGAACAGGAGGGGTGGGGAGCATGCTTTCCACATCTTCCTCTGTGTTTGTATTCCTTGTATCTGTGACAGTGAGAGTGGAGGGGAGGGAGGGAAGGTGGCTGGATGTGGCCACACTGCCGGTGTGTGAGACAGTGACAGGTGGATCACGTATGAGTGTCCAGGGCCTTTCGAAAACAAGCCGCTCTTCGACCTGGAATGGTGTTCAGCTTGCTCATTTCCAGAAAACCTCAGTTGTTTTCACTTCTCTAGGAAAATCTCTTTGATGTCACCCAAGAATTGGTGCTACCTACTCCACCGAAGGCTTGCAGCAGCTTTCATGTGTCAAGGCAGATTTGTTTGAAGCCAACCCCAGACTTAAATAGATATGACTCAAATAGAAATGATTATGGTCGGTATCAAAAACTGTCTAGTAATTGCTCTTTCTCGAATCAAGTTCCGAGTTCCTCGTGTGTGGGCAGCCGAGTGCATGAGAGCAACTCCCCCAGGTGCCGGCCCTTCGCCACCAGCTCACTGACAAGTCTCTCAGAATTCCAGCATGAGTGAGCTGGGGCTCGAGCCACAGCCACAATCTTCTAGTGCCAAACTGATTCTGGGGAGGAAATGACATGTTAGAGTCACAAGAGAAAGAGCCCTGGCTTCCTCCAGGGCGCGCACACCTCTCCCCTGAGCCTCCTTGGCAGCGCTGTGACTCTCTGGTCCGCCTCTTGACAGACCTGGAGCCTTCTGTCGAGCGCCCCACAGCTCGTTCCTGCAGGTCCCAGTTCCCTGAGTACTTCCTGCTCAGCCTGGCTCTTGGCCCTCTTTTCTTGACTCCTCACGTGATCACGCACTTGTGTGCTCAGCGTTGTGTTCTTGGGTGGGTTCACCCAGCTTGCAAACCTCCCAGGCTTCCGCAGGACCTAACAGGATGTCTGAGCTGAGGTCTTAGGGCCATGTGCAGCCTGTGGTCGCCTCTGTGTCTGGGGCTGCATGAAGGTGCTGCAGTATGTGGCGTGGATGGCAAGGGCTCTGTCAGCCCCATCCGCAGACTGCAGCGGAGAGGACCGATGTGGAGTGACACAGTGGAAATGGGGACAGAAGGCCCAGGAGGAGTAGACCTTTAGGGTGTGGCAGGGAGGGAGACAGGAGCCCTGGAGCTGGAAGAGAAGACCCATGGGTGCCAGCCTATGCCGGGATGGAGACGTGGTTTACAACGGGACCAGAGGGGTCCAGCCTCCATTCTTCACTTCCTTGGCTACCTGAAAAATCCTCCTCCAGGGCCGGGGATATAGCTCAGTGGTTCCAACGCCTGTCTTGCAAGTGCAAGGACTCGGGTTCGATCCCCAGTATCCACATACCATACTGGGTGTGGAGACTCACACCAGCAGCAACCAGCACCACATACCACAGTGCCAGGCCTGGTGGCTCACGCCTGTAATCCCAGCACTCGGGAGGCAGAGGCAGGAGGATTGCTGTGATGTGAGTTTGAGGCTGAGCTTAGGGCCAGCCTGAACCACAAAGCGAGACCCTGTCTTAAAAAACCTTAAAAAAAAAATCCTCCTCCAGATTCAACAAGCATTTTTGAGCATCTACCCAGTGTTAGGGCCTGAGGATCAGCATTGAGGGAAATAAGGAGGGATCTCACATTAAGGAGAGATGAACAAATAAATCCTTTCAACAGCAGACGCAGAGTTCTCCGAGGTCCCAAAAGAAATAGGCAGCCAGCAAGATTTCACCAAAGAAGTGACGATCAAGTGAAGCCCAGTGATGGTTTTTGACGTGGTGATGGTGAGGTGGAGGGGTGCTGAGTAGAAGGATCAGGTTCTCAAGACCCAGGGTTAGTGAATGAAAGGTGTGTCCTGGCCCAGGTGCAGGGCTAGCAGAGGGGGTGACCAGGCCAGCGAGCAGGCCAAGTGGATCTGGAGTGTTCTTGTTAGGCTGAAGACTCTGAGCTTTACCTCACAGGCAGCAGACACTAAGACTGACTGTCAGGTGACAGGTTCAGACCGCTTTTCCAGCGTGTTAACTTAGAAGTGGAGTGAGGGGATGGGTACCCAGGAGCCCTTGAGAATTGCCTGTCCTAGTCCCAGTTAGAAATGGGAAAGTTTAATTTGAGACTCTAGGGAATGAGATATTTTTTCCTAGAAAAAGAAGAATCAGACTGGACCTGAAAATCTACAGAGCAACACAGAACATTTGAAAATGAATGCACAAGAAAAGATTCCATAGCACATATAAATTGAAAAGAAAGAGCATAGAAATAGTTTTATTTACCACAATAAGTGAAAGCAGAAGAAAAATAATTAGGGTGAAGAGGAAAACTACACTTTAAAAAATTTTTTAAAAAAATGATAAAGTTACAATTTGTAGGCACCTCACAAAACAGCTTCAAAATACAGAAGCTGCCTATCAGTCGGAATGAGTAGGAGCTGAGCAGTGATCAGGTGTGGGGGAGGGGCACAGCGAAATGAAGGTGCTGCGTGTCCGAAATCACAGCGTACCGTGCTGCCCAGATACGCAGCTGTGCCCGTGGCCTGTACACCCGGGGCTGGAGCTCCGGTCGTCCTCGAGTACACAGAAAGGCGGCTCTCAGAGAGAGCTCCAGGCTGGGTGAGGATGGGAATATACTCAGTGCACGTATGTAGCCAAGCCACTGACGTGTCCGAATCCACATACGAACATGCCAAGCAAGTGTGACCAGACAGGGTCCCGTGGGTTAACAGCCCTTTCCTGAGAGGCCCCTGAGGCTGCAGGCAGAAGTTTAGCTGAGAGCAGAAGGTGCTCAGTCGGTTAAGAGCCAAAGTAGAGTTAAAAATCTCCATGAGTACCACTGTTGTTTTTAGCTGTAAGAAAAATAATGATTTAAATGTAGCCACACTGGTTTAAGCAAATCGTCTGTTTCAGGTGCTCTGAATAATTCATCAGCTGGCAGGAGACACAGGTGGGCCCGTGTCTGCCTGCACCTGTGAGGGAAGTAGGCCAACTTTATTTAAAATTCTGAGAATGAAGCAAGAGCACCTTGAGGGTTTCATCACCTCCGCATGGGCCAAGGGAACAAATGAAGTCCCAGCAGCCTCTTTGGTGGCCGAACTGGGAGGTGCGGGAGCCCGGCTGTGTCTCAGGGGACACTGTCTGGCCCCGGGTTTGGGCGGAGAGGTTTCCGCCCTCCTTCAGGCCTCACCACACGAGGGCAGGTGCCAGGTTTCAGCCCTGGTCAAGCAGGAGTGCAGGGCCCCTCCTGCCCTCTGCCCTGTGGGCGAGCCCAGGTTTCCCAGCATCTGACTGCTCCTGCGGCCAGAGCAGAAAGTGGGTGCCCTGAAGTTCAAGCCAGGCCCTCTGTCCTTCCATGTGTGATTTTCTTTCCTCCCTCTGGTGTCTATTTTGTTTTAATTTCTGGTGTTAGATGCAGGTCTATCAGGGAGCTACATCCCCAGCTGAAGCAAGGTGGTCCTCGAGGCCTCCTGCTCCCTGGGGCAGCCACAGCCATGGCTAGAGCAGGGGGACACTTGGGAAGCGGCTGGTGGCCAGCCTGTGAGCGTCTGCGAGCAGATTCCCTCACAGCGTGCGATGTGGAGGTGGAGGAGCCTCCCAGAGGAGCGGAGCGAACCCAGACCCTGGTGGGGACACCTCCTCCAGAGACGGCTCCCCCGGGAGCAGGCAGAGGCGGGTGATGCTGGAGTGGGTGCACCGCAGTCATCGTGAGCCACCTTGTCTGGAGCCTGCCCACGACTCCACACGCAAGTTGGTCCAAGCTGCTAAAGGGCTGTTGAGTAAGCCCCACATAGGCCTGAAGCAGGTGCCTCAGCCTGCGCCTCACAGTGAAGCAGTCTCATACAGCAAAGCAAGAGTAATATTTCCCAGGGTCTTGTTCTGTATTTTGCCCTACTCTTCCTTTAACCTGAGGTTTCCTGCCTCTTCTGATGAAAACCACTCCGGCTGTCCTGCCTCAGCCAGATGATTTGCACAGGCCACCCTGAGTCCTGCTGTCCCCAACAGGGTCCTCCAGCCTCCTGGTTGTCCTGGGACTTTCCTCACCTGTGCCTCCCCACGTGGGCCCTGACAAGGTCACCTGGGCCTTCTTGCAGGAGGATGAAGCTGTCAGCATAAAAATTGCCCGGCTCTGGAGCACCTCCTGCCACACCCGCCTTGTGAATGAATGCTGGTGGTGGCACAGGGAGGGCAGTGCCATGCGATCCCCACTGCACCTTGAGGCCTGCTAAGGGAAGCTTCTTGGTATGAGGAAATGGGAGAAACAGCCGTCTGCTGCCCTCTCCTTGCCCGGCGTCCCAGCCAGCTCTCCGTTCCCAGCTCCCCCTGCCCCTTGCTCAGCCTGCGCCCAGGAGCCTGTGCACTGCCTTTGGAGGCCTGGCCAGCCCTCCAAGGTGGGGCCACAGTCCCATCAGAGCTTGCTTCATGCCTGAGCAAAAAGGTCCTAGAGAGAGGACAAGGTGCTCGGGAGGACAGGGCCGCTGAGGAAGGTCCCCTCATCCAGTCTGAGGACCGAGGTGCACCACCCGCTGCCTACAGGTGCTCCGTGTCTGGCTGAGGCGGGAGAATCTGAGAACTCCCTGATTTGGAGGCCCATCAAAAAACAAAAATGATGCTCACAGCAGCGCCCCGTGGTCACATCCCCTGTGAAAGTGAGGCTGGCCAGGCGCACACAAGGACACAGCTGGAGCCCCTGCAGCCTTAGTGGCTGGAGCAGCTGCTCTGAGGGGTGCTATGCACAGTGAGCACCCCTGTGTCGAGGCACACTGGATGGTGACCTGGGGTTTAGATTCTAGCCGCACCCCTCCCCTGGCTCACGCCTTCCCTCCCTGGCGATGTTGTGCAGATGATCTACAAGAAGGGAGATGCGGAGACTGACCCAGACCCTGGTGTTCTGGGAAGTCGGGGTGCAGTGCAGCCATGCTGTTAGCAGCGATACTGGCCTGTGTGCTGGGCCATGGGGTGTCCAGAGCAGGATGGCGTCGGGCTGAGCAGGGCAGGAGAGGTGGTCTGCAGGCTGGTGGTGACACCAAGGAGACACTGGGAAGACCCCAGGGAGAAGGGTGTCCTGCCAGCGGAAGCCTCAGGAACCCAGGCTGGGGTCCTCAGCTGCGGGCTGAGCTGGGAGTCGGGGTGGAGCCACACAGTGTGAAGTGAGGACGGGGTCTATAGACAGCTGTCTTCCGGTGGGTACTCCTTAGCCAGGCTCGCTCGTGGAGCTGGTATGTGCCGTCATGAACCCTGTGGGTCCGAAGCCACAGTCCTCACTCACCTGAGTCAGGCTTTGAGTGACAGTTTGACATTAACTCGCATCACGCAACAGCGCAGAGAGCCTTGAGTGGGTCCACTGGCACCGCTCCTGCTCGGGCCAGTTCAGGAAACAGTAGCCACAGTACGTGGACAAGACAAAGAAATAAGAGAAATAGACATAGGCGAGGAAGAAGTTAAGCTGTCACTGTTTGCTGATGACATGATATTCTACATAAAAAGACCCCAAACTCAGCCAAAAGACTGCTGACCTCACGCGCAGATTCAGCGGACGTGGACACAGGATCAGCACTGAAAAGTCAGTAGCTTTCTTCCATAGGAACAACAGACCCATTGAGAAACTGGAGAAAAAATTTCTTTCACAGTAGCATCCCAAAAAGTGAAGTGTCTAGGAATCTAACAAAAAAAGTAAAGGATGTCTACTCTGAAAATGACAGTACTTTAAAAAAAGAGAGAGACTGAAGAGGGTATCAGGAGAGGGAAAGGCCTCCCTTTTCCTGGGTAGGAGGGATCAATACAGTGGAAACAGCCATCCTTTCAAAACTGTTCATAGATTCAGTGCAATCCTGATTGAAATCCGAACAGCGTGCTTCACAGAGCTAGAGAGAACAATCCAGAACTTCATCTGGAACCAGAAGAGACCCTGGAGAGTAAAAGCAAATCTAGGTAACAAAGACTAGTCAGGAGTACCATGATCCCGAATTTGAAACTACTGCAGAGCCACTGTGATAAAAGAACGGTACGGGCAGAGACACAGGCCTGAGGGCCAGTGGGACCAGTTAGAAGATGCAGAAACAACTCCAGACATGCTAAACCACCTCATCTCTGACAAAGAAGCCAAACACCCTCAACAGAGTAAAGAGAGCCTCTTTAATAAATGATTCTGGAAAAATTGGGTTTCAACCTGCCAGAGATTAAAGCTA
>PVIR01033896.1:0-17565 GCA_004026965.1 Petromus typicus
GTATTCACAATCCAAGGTTTTACTATAGAAACTTTTCTAATTCACTTTAGAAGCTTTTCTAATTCTCAGATATTTCTCTCTTGATATTTTAAAATTTATTTCTAAGTGAAAGGTTACTGTATAGCTACTTAGACTTTGAGCCCTAAAATTATCTAAGAAAAGGGAATAACTATAAAAATATTTGAGGTGCTGTACTATTATCAAAGTTAGGCAGAAGTTAATGTATTTATGGAAAATTACAAAAGTGAAAGGAAGACATTGGGAGAAATGTTTGGTCCTGTAGGTATTCTTTGTGTTCAGTGTGGTCTTTTCCAGTAAGCAGCATCACAGCATTGTAAGAGGGTTCAGATTGATGTTCAGGGATTTTTCTTTCTGTAAGATGTGTCACGACAGCATGGTACACCATGCAACTCTTAACTAAAATGATGCTAACCTGTCACTATTCAAATAAATTTGCATTTTCTGGGAATAAGAGGTTTACAAGCCAACATATCAGTTGATGCTCCAGAGCGTGTGTTATTTTTGAAGCCAAAAGTATCGCAAAACATTTCGAGGAGTATTGCTATTGCTTTATGTTTAGGTCCATTCATTCACACACAGCATTTTTTATAGCTCTATGTTCCAGGTAAATTTGATGACACAGAGGAGAAGAGGTACAAAAAGGATGAGGGACTGGCATTAACTTGTAGCACTTGGCTTACCTGAGATGTAATCAATACCTCTCTTTATCTCCAGGGGTGGTTTAGGGGGATTTACTTCCCGCCCCATCTTCTCCATTCCACGATTGAAGGCATTACAGACCTCTTTGCCAGCTACAATGTCTCTTCAAAATCATGCTGAGAAGGCTTCTGAGAGCCCAAATTTATATCCTCCTCACAATTCACGCCCTTCTGCTTTGCCTTTATACAGCCCTCTGCTTGGGGGCACTTCCATCATCATATGATCACTTCCAGATAAAGCAGGTTTCCAGGGAGACTTACTGGTCAGAGCGGGTCTCTGGGTCACTCCTGAGTACAACAGGAGAGTTGAGTGTGGGGCATTATTGGCCTTTCTCTTGTAATCACAGAGTAAAGAGAGTGCAGTTCATAAAAGGTGAAATACCACAATTGTCCCATCACTAGAGGGTTGATGAGAAACTTCAGAACTGAGTAAAATATGAGTTTTTATTTGCTCTGTAGAGAAAAATATATTGCTCAAAATTGTAATTGTCTTGCTGGCCTTTGGTCAGTAGCTGTGAAAGAAAAGACAGATACTTAGTTATATATAAAAAGGTGTATCTGGGTCCTGGGATATAGCTCAGTGGTGATGCTATCTGCCTCGCAAGTACAAGGTCCTGAGTTCAATCCCTAGATCTGCAAGTATATCTTTCACTTCATGCTTTTTTGACTATTGGTCAATACTTTTTTCTCCCTCTACTTCAAGCCCTCTTTCAAGATGGCGGTAAGTAGAATTACTAAGAATGTGACACAAGACAGAGTGACAAGAGCTCACATTCTGGTTACACTTTCTACTTACTTATCTCATCTCCATGGGGATTAACTTCTCTAAACCTGAGTGCTCTCACTCACAAGCCACGATAATGAACTTACTTAATTATTTGTACCGTCATGAAAAGTAAGAAATTCCTCCCAGAGAAAGCTCTGATATAAACATTATTATAAGACTAGCTCTCGTTCTGTGGGCTAGCTGTGCGTCATCAGGTTGCTGTTTGGCTGGCAAGTCCCCCAGTGCCCTGTGGCTGTATTGCATCGGCTGGAGAAACATTTTGCTTGATATAACATCCTTCTGTTCCCCCCCATTTGGCTAGGAAACTGTGCCAGTCCACTTCTGTTGTTAATAATGTGATACCACAGATTGGGTATGTTATTAAAAAAAATAAGATTTATTGTGGTTTGCGAATGTGATCCAAAGTCAAGGGGCTGCCTCTGGCATGTGGTCTTCTCACAGGCAGACTCCCCAGTGGCACAAGGGAACGACATGGCAAGACAGGGAGCACACATTGTTTGCCCTGCTTTTCTCTCTTCCTATAAAGCTCTTAGTATTCAGCGCCAAGAGTCCTATCTGTCAACACAGCCAGACAGAGTGCACAGTGCGGGGATTAGACTGTGCTATGAGTTTTGGAGGAGTCAGGCCGTAGCAGCAATGGGCGCTTTGCTGATACTCATCCTGTCTACAAGTTCTGCTGGTGTTTGCTGGAAACAGCTTTGGACCGATGGACTCCCTGTATTCCTGTATTTCATTTCAGAAGATACTTTTCTTATGGTCTTGTAAAAAGTACTGAAAGATATGAAGAAACATGAAGGAGATAAAGATCACCATCTAGAGATTATTATTGGTAATAGTTCAATATTGTATTTCTCTCTCTAGACACGGTTATATTATATATGAGATACAGTCAATTAGGATGTGGACCTTATATGACCCTGGAAGCCATGTGGTGAAAGCTTAGGCCCCAAGGCAGCAGTAGAGACAGGTGAGGCCTGTGGGAAGCATGAGGGCTCTGCTCTCAGGAATCAGTCAGTCCATTCATGGAGTTATAGCTTCCTGAGCCTCCAGGATGTAGGGAAAAGCCCAGCGGGTAGGGTCTGGTAGTGTAAATAGGTAACAGGAGGGAAAGGGTTGCCCTGGAAGTGCATATTTTGTTTTCTGCTCTTTCTTTCCTCTTATTTTTTTGCTTCCTGAGCAGATTTCCTTGGCTACATGCTTCTGTTACTACTGGCTGTCTCACCCTTGGGTCCAGTGATCATGAACTGAAACTTTTCTTCTTTCCAGTTGAGTTTTTCTGATATTTTGTCATAGGGATGAAAAACCAACAAACACATACACATGGGAAATATTTACATATGTGTATTGAAAATTGGATCGACATACCTTTATTTTTGTCTGTATCTTTTCTTCTTAAATACTATAAATATATTTTCATTCTCTTAAAATTTCTTCAAATTTTTGTATTTAAAGAGAATTAGGGGTTTTTTTTAAGAAATAATTTTACTTGCTCATTCTTTTGTCATTGAGTTTGTTTTCCAGATATTTTATCATTATAAATAATATTTGAATATCTCAAGACAAGTACTCTAAAATTTCATTTCTTTTGTTAGGGTTTTAAAGAATGATCTATAAAGTTAATGCAAGATGTGTAAAGTTTTGATAGTTTTAACAAACATAATTACTTAATATCCACTTTTATTAAAAAATCAGATCTTTTTTTAGTCTTTTGAGACAGGGTCTTGCTTTGTAGCCCAGGCTAGCCTCAAACTCACAGTGAGCCTCCTCCTGTTTTCCAAGTGCTGGGATTATAGACCTGCGCCACCATGCCTGGCCTAAAAAAAAATAAAATCTTCCTGTCATTGAAAGTGCCCTTGAGTCTCTTTCCAGTAAATTTACCAATCTGATTCTTGGGATTATGTTTTTAAAAATCTCAATTAAGTGGAATCAAACTGCATATACCTATTATGTTTTACTTTTGTTTAGTCTTTGATGATCAAATGAATTTTGAGATTTATCTATGTTGTTTGGTAATCTGTTCTTTTTATTATTGAGTTTTATTCTATTATAGGAACAGATCCTTGTTTGTTTATCTACTTATTTATCTGTTGATGGTATTTGGGTTGTTTCTAGTTGGAACTATTATAAATATAGATGCTAATATTATTTTAAAACTGACATATATATTCATTTATTTTGATATATACCTACAAGTTGAATTTCTGAGTTATAAGGCAAGTGTATATCTATGAGAAATTACAAGTTTCTAAGAATAGTTACAGTAATGTACATTTTCGTGAGGAATATGAATTCTAGTTGTTCAACAACCTCTAAAATATCTGAATATAATCTTTTTTTTTTTGACATTTTGGTAAATGTGTAGCAGGATATGATTATTTTAATTGTTTATTCTTGATAATTAGTGATTCTGAACATTTTTTCATATCCTGACTGATCTTTTATAATATCTTCATTTGTAATATGTCCAAGTCTTCTGAACTTTAATAAAAATGTTAAATTTTTATTTTATGCATTGTAAGTATTTTCTCCCAGACTCTTGCTCACCAGGTCATTTTCTTGGTAATATATTTTTTTAGTAGAAGTTTTATTTTTGATGCTGATTAATTTATAAATGTTTTCTTTTATGGTTAATGTTTTCTATGTCCTTATACAAAATCTTTATTTTTTTTTCTTTCTGGATGATTTAAATACTTAGTTTTTTACATTTAAGTTTTTCTTTTTGAGACAGGGTCTCGCTATGTAGTTCAGGCTGGCCCTGAGTTTAACCTCAAACTTAATCACAGCAATCCTCCTGTCTCTGCCTCCCGAGTGCTGGGATTACAGGCGTGAGCCACCACGCCTGGCATTGTGGTATGTGGTACTGATTGCTGCTGGGGTGAGTCTCCATGCCCAGTGTTGTTATGTGGTTACCGGGGATCGAACCCGGGTTCTTGCGCTTGCAAGACAGGTGCCAGAACCACTGAGCTATATCCCCGGCCCCTACATTTAAGTTTTAAGTCCATTTTGAGTTAATTATCATGCTTGATTAAGAGGTCAAAGCTTTTTTTTTTTTTAAACTTTATTTATGAATATCAAGCAGTAACAGCATTATTTATTGAAAAACCAATCTCTTCCCTATTGTTAATTAGGCCTTTGTCATATTAGTTAACTATGTGTGGTTGGTCCTATGTCTAGACTCTCTACCAACCTATTTTCCTATTAATATGCCTGTATCACTCTATTTTGATTGGTTAATTTTAGTGCTACAGAAAGACTTGAAATCAAATAATCTAAGTCTTCTATCCACATTGTTCTCTGTCATCCCAAAGACTTTGTTTTCAGTGTAAACGTCTTGTACATATTTCATTAATTTCTCCATATATATGTATAAATACATATAAAATAATGGTGTCCTTATAAATAACATTTTACTAAAATTAAAATTGCTTCTTGCTAGTTCAGATAGATTCTATTTCCAAAAATAGTTGCAACAATGTTTCGACCTCTCCTTTTTTAGAATCTTGCTACATTTCCATCAGAGGCAGTAACTCTTTCCTCCTCCCTTGGCTGTCCTGACCTTTGAAAAGGCCTTGATAATCAGGAGGTGGTGAAAGAGATGCATGCTTCTCAAAGGTGGCTTAGAAAAGGTGACACGGCATGCAGATGGCACTGTCTCTTGGGAATCCACCCTGGAACTCTCCACCATGAAGTGGGAAGCCCAGGCAGAGAGGCCATGTGTGGATATCCCAGCTGCTGCCCCAACTAAAGCCAGCTGGCCAGCACTGCACGGTACACAGGCACGTTGGCGAGTGAATGAAATCATTAATGGGGACAGAGTCTAGGCTGATGGTCCCTTTTGCCACTGGAAAGAGAACTACTGTAGTCAATATTTCTTTTTTTTTTAGGTTTTTTGAGACAGGGTCTCGCTTTTGTGGTTCAGGCTGGCCCTGAGCTCAGCCTCAAACTCACATCACAATCCTCCTGCCTTTGCCTCCCGAGTGCTGGGATTACAGGCATGAGCCACCACGCCCGGCACTGTGGTACGTGGTACTGTTTGCTGATGGGTGTGGGTCTCCACACCCAGTATTGTTATGTGGTTACCGGGGAATCGAACCCGGGCCCTTGCGCCTGCAAGACAGGCGCTGGAACCACTGAGCTAACTCCCCTGCCCAGTCAATATTTCTTTTATGTGAAATTTAGGATACTGTTTTCTAAAACATAAGGTGTAAATATGGGGATAATTCAGAGAATTTAGGTCTCAGAAATTGATTAGTAAATAAGAATGTCATAAAAGAATATGCTCACTTACACCTTCTAACATGTCATATATATGTTTGTGTGCTATTTCTTCTAAAATGTTTGTATATAACACTTATACTATATATATAGTATATATATACTATATATATAGTATACTAAGTATACACTTATACTATATATATAGTATAACATTTACATTTAAGTTTTTTTTTTTTGAGACAGGGTCCCGCTATGTAGTTAGTATATACATATATACTAGTATATATGTATACATATATACTATGTATATATAGTATTAGTATATATATAGTATATATATCTACTATATATATAGTATAAGTGCTATATATAAACATTTTATATGTAAGTGTTATATATAAACATTCAAATATATATATATATATATATATATTTGATACAGATGCATACATGAACATTTTAAAAAGAAATGGGGGGGCCAGGGTGTAGTTCACTGGTAGAGTATACTTCTAGCTTCCCTTAGGTTCTTGGTGCAACTTCTAAGACTTCAAAGAAAATAAATTTAAAAAAAAAAAAAAGAAGAAAAGAAATAGTATCTTTTCATTTGGAAGAAAAAGGCTCAAGTGACCCAAAGTGTTCATTGTATGAAAGAACTTCCTGAGAGAGGTAGTAACTATCTTCTAGGGCTGTGAAGAATGGACTCAAGTTCAAACAGAAGTTAAGAAGGTTAAAACACGGATTGCTTGAGAACCACACTCTGGAACACTGGAATGGGCTGCCGAGAGAAGCTATCCAGCCTCCTCCATCAGAAATCTCAGAGAAAAGCAATCATGGCTCCTGACGGTTCTCATCCGCTCCTGGAGAACTGGTCTGTACTAACTGAAAGAACTGCTGAGGAAGAGGCTCACGCAAAATTGTGAGGGGCAGAAAAAGAAGAGCAACTCCTCCTTGCCTGCCCTCCATCTCTTGGGAGGAAAAGGACTGCTCCCCGTATCTTAGCTACATCCTGTGATACCTGATAACCACCAGGGTTGAGGTTGGGGTTAGTGGGTCCTACTTGAGACCAACTCAGGCTTCCTGATCTGGGAATACCTAGCATTATGGCTCTAAGAACTAAAACAACTATCTTTCTGGAGAAGTTCTTTTATTATTTATTTATTAATTTTGAGACAGGGTTTCACTTTGTAGTTCAGGCTGGTTCTGAACTCAGTAATCCTCCTGCCTCTGCCTCCTGAAGGCTAGGATTACAGGCATGAGCCAGCACGGCCAGCATTGTAGTATGTGGTCTTGATTGTTGGTGGGCTTGAGTCACCATGACCCGGTATGTGGTTAACCCTGGTATGTGGTTACTGGGGATTGAACTTGGGCCCTTGCACTTGAAAAGAAGGCTCTGGAAGCACTGAGCTAAATCCCTGGGCCTCTTACTTTTTGAAGGTAGAGATCACATACATTTCTTGGGCTCTTCCTGTGGATGTTAATTTTGTATTTGCTGTTTTTCCTTAGAAAGTCTATCTTTGGCTCCATAGCTGCTTCTGGGAGGTCAGAAGGTTGCTCTGGGGGATCCTTACGGGTCTTTGGACTCCAAGCTTAATAATAAATACTGGCCATTGCTTGCTTTGGTCTTTTGTGTTTACATTTCCCTTGAGCTGAAGGATAGGATTTCTCTGGCCAACACCCATCTATTGTCTTTGGTTTCCTGAGGGGCATTAGAGGAATTACCATGGAGATAACACACGTTCAACTGAAATATTTACCCTGCTTTTTGAAATCTATGCTACAATCTTGAAAATGTTCCAAGTAAATAGCCTTAACAAGACTACAAAGTTGTCAGTGCAGTTCGGGTTATCAGGAGATAAGCATGTCAAGAAATGATCATGTTTTGTGATAGGATTACAAATATCAGGGTAAGACACTGGGTGCATTTGTGGTGGTCTAGGCAAATGTCCTACATTTAATGTATTTTGCTTCTTATAAAAAAACCCAACAAAACATCTTTAGTCTTTGTTTTTAGCTAATTATGGCACCAATGTCTTTTCTACTAACCTTAAGGTTTAAGATTAATACATTTAAAGCAATATATCTTCCTTTGAAAATTCTTAGTCCTCCTGCAGTTATAGAGCGTACTGAACCATTAGTGATGCATTTCTGATGAATTCAGGGATAAGCTTAACTCCCTTTGAGATTGTTCTTAGCAGTGACAAAGAGTCACGGAGAAAACAGGGCACTACTTTAGAATTTTTTCCCTTCAATTTTCTACTAAAGATTAATTTCTTATCAGAAACTATTTTATTATTTTTTTGTTGTTGTTGTGGGTCCTGCCTAACTAGATAGGCAAGAAGTCCTACCTGAAGCTGAAATTTAGAGCGGTCTCTTGCCAGCCTGCAGTTCTCAACACAAGTTTCCCATCCCTCATGGATTTTCCTAGGAAAATCTCTGGTGCATTAGGCCAGGCAGGGGGACCTTGGGGGTGGCAGGCCTTGATTTCCCCAGCACTGGTTCTTTCTGATGAATCTGTTCTCCTTTTTTTCACGTTTACTTTATGAAAATGAAATTTAATTATCACAGAAGTAAAGGCAGAGTCTTTTCTGTACCTTTTTTTTTTTAACCCCAAGATTAGAATTTTATCACATATGATAAAGATTTAGCTTTTGTTTCTCTATGGAACTGTGCCCAGCATGGTCAAATACAGTTTAAACATTAACGGATAAAACCAAACAAGAACACATTGTGTGACCTTGGTTCACTCACCTTATCTATCAATGACTTGGTTTCTGAGGAAGCTAGTGGACTGTAGGTGTGGACAGGTGTGGATGTGTGTGTGTGCGTGTGTGCGTGTACTAGGTGCTCGCTCCAGAGTCTCTTACAGTTTTAAGATGTCTGGGTTAGAATCCTAGCAGGCTGCGCAGGCAGCGGGCAGGGGCTGCAGCCCCGGGACCTCTGAGCCCTGCACGGCGCATCAGACACTGGAAATAGCTGCTCCGGAGAGGCCTCCCGGGGTGCACACGGACTCAAACACACCGGGAACCCAGGGAAGTCAGGAGGCTGGACCAGCTGCGAGGCCTCCACTAGCGCCCTATGAAAAGTGCCAGACAGGTAAACAAGTAGCTGGAGGCTCAGACCCTGAGCCCCGGGGCCCCGTCTCCCGGGAAGCCAGAGCACCCCGCGCCGTGCCCCACAGCCCGCGCCGCCTTCCTCCACCTGGAGGCCGCGGGTGCCTCCCGCCTCCCGGCCGCTCCTCCTCCCGGGCTCCGCCGAGGCGGGCCCAGCCCCCTCGCAGCCGGGCCGCGGACCGGCGCGGTCGTTCCGGGCGCTGCGGCAGTGGGCGCTGCGGCACGGACAGCGCAGCCTTGGCCGCCGGCTCGGGTGCTCCGGTTCCGCCGCCGCAGCCCCGCGCCGCGCCAGTGCGCCCATGGCCCTGGCGCCGCCACCTCTGCGTGCAGCTTCTGCCGCTCGCCCGGGGCTGCCAAGCCCGCGACGTGGAAGCGATGCTGAAGGGCGCCGGCCTGGACAAGGCTCTTAAGATGTCCCTGGCGCGAAGGGCGCGGATGGGCTCGTCCGTGGGTGAGCGGGGAGGGGCGGCGGGGCTGGCCGGTGGGGGCGGGGCGGGGCGGGGGCCGCGGCAAGTGTCACCGCTCCGCCCCGCCCCGCTCGCTGCGCTCGCTGGGACGTGGCTCTGTGTGGCCTGGGGCTGGGCCCACGCACCTGCCAGGCCTAGGGACCTGAAGCCCGGGTGAGGGGGTGGAGGGTATCGGAGGCCCTGACTGGCTGTGGTGCGGGTGTGCAGGCGTGCGTGCGTGTGCGTGTGTGTCTGTGTCTGTGTCTGTATGTGCACGCGCGCTCTGGCCCCTGCTGGTGCACCTCTGTTAGAGGCTACCGGAGCAGGGGGTCTCAAGCTGAGACTTTAGCTGGGATGACCCTGTAGATTGGTGCGGGGGACACCTCATTTCGCCTCTGGCATTGGCTTTCCTATGAACCGTATCTTTTACAGAGCGCTGTGAGCCAGGGAGTCCCTTGAGTGTTTTTCACCACCTGGGGCCCACATCCTGGCACTCACAGCAGCCAGCTCACCATCAGTCACAGAGGCCACACGCACACGCCCACGCGCACGCACATCATCCTTGGTTAGAAGCCTTTATGTTACGTAACATATTTGAAAACCGTGGTCTTGTGGAGCTGAATGTTTTGTGGGCATGAAGAATGGTAGGTTACCTGGACTGGTAGTCAGTGCAGCACTGGGAGAGGACCTTGCCAAGGACTTGATTCTTACCACTGCAGGACGCCCTGTAAGTGTGTAGATGCATCTTGGACATGAAGTTGGGTCACTTGTCATCTTCGTGCTTTTGTTTTTGTTTGTGTGGAGGTGAACAGCATATTAACGTTTTGAATTTTGAATTTCAGTAGTTGTGTAATATGAGAGGGAACCAAGCTTATTGGGTAATTTTGACCAGTGTCGGCTACAGATGAGTCAGGACAGAGCCTGCACCTTTGTATTGAGAATCGTCCCTTTCTGAAAGGAGCCCCGAGCTCCAGGTCAACATTAAAATTTAGAGAAAGAGGGCGCTGGGAGGGCAGCAGAGATCCATGAGGAGAGTGCCAAGGTGCCAGCAGAGGGGAAGGGGGGCCACCTGGTTTCCAAGCAGAGCCAAGGGCATGTGCTCTGCTTTGAATGTGGGGCCTGTAAACAAGGAGCTCCAGGGTGATCTAAGGTCACTAGCTGAGACTTTGCAGGAATGCATCTCTCCTGGGTGGGAAGACCTGCAGGGGACAGGTGTTTTCAGGGAGCGGTGTGAGGGGTTTGGTTTTGATGAGGTTGCACCCGAAGTGCCCTCTAGAGTCTTCATGGAAACTTCAGTGCAGAGGTGGGTTTTTTAACCTAGAGCTGAGGGGAGTGTTCAAAGCCAAAGACCCCAATCCCAGAGTCAGGCAGGATCGCCCCGGAGTGTCTGCGCTGAGCATCCCAGGAGAGCATGTTTTAAGGCTCTGCAGTTGCTGTCTTTACAACTTCTGAACAAGGCACCCACAAGTTAATTTTGCATCCGGCTCTAAAATTACATAACCAATCCCATCTGTCAAGGTACAGAGACATAACCTGGAAAAGAGGACCTGAGAGAGTTCTTGACATTCTAGTATTTCAGAGTTGGGGATTTGGGACAACATAAAGAACCTGAAAAGATGGGCAATGTGGATGTTTCCAGTCTGGGAGAGGACATGGAGTTCTAGCCTGTGAGACAGGAATGCTTCCCAGAGCCCAAGAAAGACAAGGCCTGGGCCCTGGACCTTGATTTAGCTGTCTGGAGGCCCTATAACCTTGAAAGAGCTGCTGTCGTGTAATTGTGGGGACTAATGTTTGGCAAAATAGATTCCAGACCGAAGGAGAGGATGAGAATTGGGGTTAGTTTTGCAGAAAAGGAAAGAATCAGATTGAATTGCACCTGCAGGAGGATGTGAGTCCAAGACAGCACATTCTAAGGCTTGACCTTGCAATGGAATTGTGTGATGGTTTGCAAGCCAGAGTCAGGGGTTTCATGGCAGCAGAAGTCTGGGAGCACCCACAAGGAGTCAGGTCCTCAGAGCAGAATACTCAAGGCCAGAAGGTTCCAGAACGCTTAAGAAGTGCAGGTCTAGAGGTCTTGTGCATGACAAGTGCAAGTTCTAGGGCAGTGTGAGAGATTTTATGAGGCGCAGGACTATTTAGAGCATTCACACAATATATGGGTAGAGGGAAGGCCTTGTTAAAGTGGGCTCTAGCGATGACTCAAGGTAAACCCAGGTAAAGGGGTTTACCTGACAATCATAAAAATATTCCTCATTATTTTCAGTGAAGTTTGATTGTTGTCATTTTGTAAAGGATTAGTAACCACAGGCTTTTTAAAGATTAGTTTCTGACTATCATACTATTTATGAAGGCAATTCTTTTTTTGAGGGAAGGACGGGGTCTCGCTTTGTAGTTCAGGATGACCCTGAGCTCACTATGTACCCCAGGCAAGTCTGGAACTCACAGCAATCCTGTTGCCTGTGCCTCCCAAGTGCTAGGATTATAAGTGTGAGCCACCATGTAGTATGTGGTATGTAGTACTGATTGCTGATGGGTGTGAGTCTCCACACCTGGCATTATTGTATGTGTTACTGGGGATAGAACCAGGGCCCTTGTGCTTGCAAAGTGGTTGCTGGAATCACTGAGCGAAATTCCTGGCCCAGTAAAGCAATTCTTGGTTATTATTTCTCATGACTTTTGACTCCTATCTTTTTTTTTTTTGTTTTGTTTTTTTTGTTTTTTTTTTTTTTTTAGGTTTTTGGAGACAGGGTCTCGCTTTGTGGTTCAGGCTGGCCCTGAGCTCAGCCTCAAACTCACATCACAATCCTCCTGCGTCTGCCTCCCAAGTGCTGGGATTACAGGCGTGAGCCACCACGCCCGGCACTGTGGTATGTGGTACTGGTTGCTGCTGGGTTGAGTCTCCACACCCAGTATTGTTATGTGGTTACCGGGGAATCGAACCCCGGCCCTTGCGCTTGCGAGACAGGCACCGGAACCACTGAGCTAACTCCCCGGCCCTTGACTCCTATCTTAATCCTACCTTAACCCCTTCCAGTGGCTTCCCCATCTCTTAAAAAAGAAACTTTTAAGAATAATTTTGAGACAAAGTCTTGCTAAATTGCCCAGGTTGGACTTGATTTTAGGATTCTCCTGGCTCAGGCTCCCACAGTGCCGGGTTTACACATGAGTGCCAATGTGTCCAACTAATCCTATCTTAGCCTCCTATTCTATCATAATTTTGTTATACTTTTGTCAATTCTACCTTTCCCCAAAGATTTATCCTATGTCTCACAATTTATCAAATGATGTGAATTCAAAGGCTAGTAGAGAGATCCTCCTTCTCATGTGGGGCTTAGAGTCTGCCCAGAGTGGGCCTTTTGGCCTACAGAGGGAGACAGAGAATGGAGCCACTGGTTTCACAGGTATAGAGGGCGACCCTTTCTATGGCTGCAGGAGATGGAGCAGGGACAGAGTGGTGTGGTCTTGTGGAGCTCAGGGTCCAGGAGCCAATCCTGAGGATGTGGAGAGCGCTCTTGGTTCTCAACCCACCTCGAGTTTACATCACAGATGGAGCGTGTGGACAAGTAGGGGTGTTATGTCAGAGTGGAGTCCGCAGCGGTTCAGGGAGTGGGTAGAGGGAACAGAAAGCAAACTCCCCACCTGTTTACCAGGGGCTTTGTTCCAGCTCGGTAGAGGGCAGAAGCTTCCTCACTATCTTAGTGAGTCCAGTTGGGCTAAATAAAAGATCCACATTAAAGAGCAAAAGGATCAAAGCACAGATCAAATCAAGGACCCAGATGACTTCATATGTTTCAGAAGCTACCCTTGCCGTTCTCTCTGAATCCCACATCCAGTCCACCCCACCTGAACTCTTGGTCATTAAAGATGTTTTTGTTCTTTTAAACGAAGCCCTGTGCAGGCCTGGTTTTTCCAGCACTCTGCCAGAAGTTCTCAGGGGGAGAGGTAGAGCAGCTGTGAGCTCAAGATGTAGTGGCTTGGAAGAATGTAGAATGTATTAGAATGTTAGAATGTAGTGGCTGGAAGATGTGGCAGAAGTGCTTTCATTCCTTCATTTCACTGGTGAGAAAACAGTTCAGAGAAATTCTTTGCTTGCTTGTTAATTTCCAGTAGAACAAATCAGTTTCCAAGAGCAAGAGTGGGTCTTTTGAACCTGACCGTCTCCAGTCAGCCTATTTCAACATCAGACCTCAGCTCACCCAAACAAGTTCATTCGTTCCATAGTAACCTCTTCTTGACAGGAAAGAGACGTGAGTCTCAGTTCTCCTGTCTTCACTTTCTGTATCATCCAGTGGGTATTCAGTAAATGGAGCCTTGACTGACCTCTATCCGAGGTCATTTTTGAACTTAGTCTAAAGATCTAGGTTATGTTTGGAAGTTGCAGAAATGCAGTATATGTATAGGCTAAAATGCCAGAGAGAATTGAATCCAAATTCTGCCACTGTCTTTTGCTACCTATACGACATTAGAAATATTCCTTGGGGGCTGTGGTGGTTCTTGCCTATAATCCCAGCACTGAGGGAGGCTGAGGCAAGAGGATCACAAATTTGAGTCCTGCCTAAGCAACTGAGGGAGACCTTGTCTCAATATCAAAATGATAAGGGTAGGTTGGATGTCAGTGACAGAGCATTCCCGGGTTTGATCCTCCATACCCCTCAGAAAGAGTTTTGTTTGCTTCTGTTGCAGATGAAAATGAAAGGTTTGTACTCAATGAAGTGGTTGTGTGTGCATAATGGGCCTGAAAGTGCACACTATAATTATCTGATATGTGAGCAGCTTATATAGCCAATCTGTCATTACTCACACTGCCCGTCATCGTTCAAGGCGGACTCCTCCGCCCACCTAGATATGTCTACTGCACAAGAATAGAAAAGACAAAGCCAGTTGTCATTGTTTTCCCCTCTCAGTGGCACACTGGGGGCTCAACTAGCAGAAGACTGGACAGAGGCATGATGGGAGAATTTAAGCAGCGTTATCCAGGCAAGTGTGATGAGCACTCACTGGCCTCTCTGACTTCAACATGTCCATCCTCCAGTGCTCTGCAGGGCAGCACCTCTCACTGGCTGGAGTCTGCTTTGGGTCGGAAGTGTCCCACACATGCCTCAATTGATGCCTTCAGTTGTTTAATTACTGACTACTTTTACAGTGGAAGCTTTACCTTACACTGGTGCCAGCTAGACAAACAAAGTAAATTAAAAATCTCTGAAAAATTTTTAAACCTTTATGCGAGGATGTGTGCAGCGTGGCTCTGAGGATGGTTCTGTTGTCACTTTGTGGCTCTTTACATTTACTAAGTATAACCTCTAGTCAATATCACACTGACACCAGACATTATTTACATCCTTTTAGGCCAGAAAAAGTGCTCAGAGCATGTGTTACCAACCATTAAGAAAGGCCGAAAATAAAAGTGACCTCATGTTTACGTCCTCTTACCCTGTCAAGGGAGACACAAACAACTGATTAAAAGCCAGGAGAGTGACCTTTGGGAGACAGAGCAGGAATGAAATGGGGGAAAAGGTACAGTCACGCCCACTAGGCTCTCGAGTCTGCTTGCACAAATATGTCCTAAGAGTGGCTGGACAGGGCAGTGTGTACCTACATCCAGCTACTCCAAAGGGTGTGGCAGAAGATCCTCTTGATCCCAGGAGTTTGGGGACAGTTGAGATAACATGGTGAGACTTGTCTCAAAATAAAAAGCACCTGTGTGATGTTCATTCAACAGCTGTGCTAGTGGAGCCTCATTGTGTCAACATATGGCCGCATGCACATGTGCGTGTGTCCTGTCTCTTCCTGTCTTTTGCTCTGCAGTCCTTCTCTCCTCCTCCCTGCCATTCCGTAAGACCACAATTTGATACATCATCCGAGTTCATTCTGGAAAGTGGGACCTCATGCTCATTAGTTTTGATTGAGAGATTTTCATTTGGAAGTAAATTTTCCACTTGGTGGAATCTGATGCCAGTTTAAAAAATTTCAAAGAAGCACTTGAGGACTACTTTCCCCCTTTCTATCCCTAGAGGCACTGTGCTCCAGACACAGCCCTGAGGAGCCCAGGATTACTGTAACTATTTTAAGTACATTACTGTGACTGATTATGTGGGAAACTGGGGTAAGCAAACTACCCTGTGAAGTGAGCATTTCTCTGTTCTGACACTTGGGATCTCATTGCACATCCCACGTTCACAGCCAGTTGCTTTTTTCCTGGCCAGAACACTCTAACATCAAGGAGCAATGTGTTGGTATTCAAAGGAGAGGACCGTGGATTGTGCGCTGATATATTCAGTTAGTGCAGCCACCGGATCAGGCTTCTTAGCTATTTTTAGCTATTTAATGATTATCCTTATTTAAGACTGTTCAATTTTCTTTATCCTTATGCGCTGAGGAAACATAACTTTGATTCTGAAACTATATAATTTTTTCCTCTTCTGAGGTATTTAACCTAGAGCCTTTATACTGAGATGTATGCTATACCTCTAGCACTTTTAATTTTTTTTTCACTTTGAGGCAGCGTGTCACTAAGTGGCACAGGCTTGGCTGGAGCTTGAACTCTTCCTTCTTCAGCATCCCACAGTGCTGAGGTTACAGGCATAGGCCATTGCACCCAGTTTATAACCACACAATTTATTGTCTTTAAATCTTCAAAGCAGTAGTTACTGAACATGTTGTGAACAAACCAAGCTATTATCTCTCCTCTGGAATCTTGGGGGACCTGCTTATGGCTATGTGTTTAAGGTAGTGTGTCATTTTGAGGGAGAAAATAGTAAAAATACACTTTCTGAGTCTTTCACCTTACTTTTTCTGGAGGTTTGGACATACATTTTTTTTCAACAGTAGTTCTTCCACTGTCTGATTTTCTGCTGTTACTGTCTGGGCAGATTTTCTAGAAGGAAAGACCTCATTGTGGCCAGGCAACTGAGAAGGGTCGTTCTGTAGGAACAGATCAGGCTGCTGGAAAACACAGGGATAAGGAAAATTGTACACGAAGTGCGGCTCTAGGGCTTGTCATAGTGCACCAGGTGGGAAATGATGAGGACTGAACAAGCACAGCAATGTGCTGGGAAGGAGAGTCTGATTCTGGGAAACTGCTGAGTTTGGAAGCAGCGCACCATAGAAATGCAAACGAGGGAGGTGAATGATGAGGGAGGAGCTTTTCCTGATCACAGGCAAATAGAACATGAAATTTGTACTTTACTTGTATAATATTTGTCTTTCAGAGAACCCAAGATGCTTTGTACAGAGTAAGCCGTGCTGTACAGAGCCGGAGATAATCAGGGTTGAAGGTGACTTTCCAGATCTGTTCGTCCACTGTGCTGGCCACGAGTCACATGCAGCCTGAGCAGTGACCAGTCAGAATAGAGCTGTGCTGTTATTGTAAAACACACAATGCCCCTCCAGGACCTCGTATGAAAAGGGAACTTAAAATTTATTCAATACAATGTTTTATGCTTGGTACTTTTGAAATTGTTTTGTATGTGTTTGGTTAAGATGCCTTGTTTAAACTCTTATCTGAATTCTTTTTTTGGTTTTTCTAGTGTGTCCACTAGAAAATCTCAAATTATAATATGTGACTTGTACTTAACTTACATAGTATATTATGAATCATCTAAGTTGTACATGTGGATTGCACCATATTTATATAGGAGCAATATACTGCAGATCGTCTGGATGATCAAACACTTCTGATTGACTTTTCATGGGAATGTGTACTTTGAGAAATGAAATTACCTGAGAATCAAAACCCCCATTGTTACTAGGGAAATCCAAAGCCTTAAAAGAGTCAGTTGGAGGCACCTGCCCGATGTTCCAAGGATAGAGACAAATTATAAGAAATTTAAACCTATAAACTCCTCCCGCATTCTTTCCAAGATTTTTTTGTCTTCCTCTTATTTTAGATGCCTTGGGCGTGCTCTAAAATACTCACCTTAAATTATTTTGAAAATGAACTAGGCCAGGGGCCGGGGATATAACTCAGTAGTATAATGCCTGCCTGGCAAGCATGAGGGCCTGACTTCAATTCCCAGTACAAAAAAAGAGATAATGGGGCCGGGGATTTAGCTCAATGGTTCTGGCGCTTGTCTTGCAAGCGCAAGCACCCGGTTCGATCCCCGGTAACCACATAACTATACTGGGTGTGGAGACTCACGCCCAGCAGCAACCAGTACCACATACCACAGTGCCGGGCGTGGTGGCTCATGCCTGTAATCCCAGCACTCAGGAGGCAGAGGCAGGAGGATTGCTGTGATGAGTTTGAGGCTGAGCTCAGGGCCAGCGAGACCCTGTCTCAAAAAAAA
>PVIR01033897.1:0-17568 GCA_004026965.1 Petromus typicus
CCCAGCAGCAACCAGTACCACATACCACAGTGCCGGGCGTGGTGGCTCACGCCTGTCATCCCAGCACTCGGGAGGCAGAGGCAGGAGGATTGCTGTGATGAGTTTGAGGCTGAGCTCAGGGCCAGCCTAAACTCCAAAGCGAGACCCTGTCTCAAAAAAAAAAAAAAAAAAAAAAATCTGTCTCAGTTACTTTCTCAGTGCCAGATCAAAATACCCACATCAACAACTTAAAGGAGGATTTATTTTGGCTCAGAATGTGTAGAGGTTTCAGTCTATAGTCAGCTCACTCCAAGGTAGGGCAGCATGGTGGAGGAGCATGGCATAGGAAGCTCGTTTGTGGCAAGGCAGGCAGGAAGCAAAGAGAAATCAAGAGAGGAGGGAAAGGAGCCTTCGAAGCCACACCTCTGTGACACACCTTCTCCAACCAGGTTTTGTCACTTCCCACTTCACATTTAACTATAAACTCATCAGTGGACTAATTCATGCTATTTCACACCCATAATCCAGTCACCTCCCCAGAGCCCCACCTGTGTGTTCATGAGGCTTTCCTGGGATATGTAAGTATAAATCCTAACAAACATGATACCTGGCTAGGCTATGTAGTTTCCCCTGGATTAACAGCTAAAATGTAGGGGAAGTGGTATTCCTGGGACCACAATCATCATGACTATTTTAGATGATTCTAGATTAGCTTTCCTATGAAAATTTTATAGCTATTTCCACTGATGCTTCAAAAATGGCTTATTGTTATTTTTCTAATTGGAGGAGAAACAGTCTTAGTTTCTGATATTTCCAGTGCTTTGCTAAAAGGAGATTTAATTCCTTTGACACAATTGATGGGGCATTAATGAGGAGACATGTGTAGTCAATGTGCAATTGACACTTTCTAAAGGGTAGCTACAGGAAGTTTGATTTTTTTAAATTTTTGAGTTCAAAATAAAGGCTAGACAGAGCATTGTATTTAGGGAAATGTGGGAAGAAATTATCAATTAATTTCAGTTAAAAAACAGCCACCTTCTGTATCACAGGTCAAGAGGTCCACATACTGAAAGGAGAAAAACAAAAAAGTATCTTCTTTTCTTTGCCAAAGAAAGTTATTTAAAATGAAATGTGAACAATGCGAGTAGCAACTCTTTGGAAAAGTGCTTCCAACAGAGTAATCAGACTTGTGGAAGCCTGGAGCTGTGAGCGGAAAGCATCCAGCTAGGCCAGCCCTGAGGCCAAGTGCAGAATGCTGAGGAGAGGAAGGAAGGACGCATTGGGAATCATGTTACACAGGCCAGGCTTGGCTCAGCCTATATTCAAGGGAATCACCCCCTTCTGTAGTGCATTTGAGGGCCTCATCCATGGTAGACAAGTGCTCTACAGCTAAAGTTCATCCCTATCTTTCAGCTTTTATTCCAGTGTGAAAACATGGAAGCTGAGGGGATCTTACAATCTACACCAGTAAGTTCAATGCCATGTGTTTATGTAGTGTGTTCAGTTGCATATGAAGTGGCGGATGCTTTGTCTATATCTCCTTACTTATTCACTAAATCTTTTGATCAATCACCACCCTGAAGAAGATAATTATATCTCATATGGACATGAGGAGATGACCTGAGAGGAACTGCGATATTTGCAACTCTAGATTTCTATTGATCCACCTTTTTCTATTTTTTCATACTGTCACTAATAATGTTAACTTTATAGAATTGTATAACTTTAGAAACTAACTATCCTTTGTAAAGTTTGAGTTTACTCTTATCATTTTAGTAGCCCTGAGTTTTGAATCCCTACCCTGCAGATTATGATCTAATTGTCGTAGCCACATAGAGTGGATCTTTGACTTACAAACTCAATTCCTTTGGAAGAGTTGGTTGTAACTCAACTTGCTTGTAAGACAAGACTATGTTTTCCCATAAGAAATAATGGAAATACTTGTCACCCATTCTGAACCTCCCCAAGCACCCTTTATCTCCTCTTCATAGTAAAAGGAGTTGTGTTATGTACACAACTTACCAGAAACACCAACAATTTTCCTAGTGCATTCACCAAAAAGTTATAAAATGTGTCTCATTTACCTGAAAGAACAATTTTTATTTTTTTTTTATTTTTTAGGTTTTTGGAGACAGGGTCTCGCTTTGTGGTTCAGGCTGGCCCTAAGCTCAGCCTCAAACTCACATCACAGCAATCCTCCTGCCTCTGCCTCCCGGGTGCTGGGATTACAGGCGTGAGCCACCACGCCGGGCACTGTGGTATGTGGTACTGGTTGCTGCTGGGTGTGGGTCTCCACACCCAGTATTGTTATGTGGTTACTGGGGAATCGAACCCGGGTCCTTGCGCTTGAGAGACAGGCGCCGGAACCACTGAGCTAACTCCCCGGCCCCAGAAAGAACAATTTTATACTGTACTTACCATTCAAGTTTATATCCTTGGGTGAAATGGAAGTCATTGTTTGGAGGGAGAGACCCTTGCATAAGAACATCAGGAATGTGGCCCTCTGGTGTCCTTTCAGTCCTTGGGAGAGTCTGTACTCCAGTAGGATCTGATTCTGGCTCACTAGGGTCTCACCTTGCTCAGAACTAAATACTGGGTCATAGCTCCAAGCTGTTTGTAAGACAAAAATTTTAGCCATAACCCTAGTTGTTGGTATGTCAGGCTGATCATAACTTGAGAGTCCTCTTTGAAAGAGGCCTGACTCTTCTGGAGCTGACTGACTCCAGGATGGGGCAGGAAGCATACAGGTGAGAGCAGAACACCTTATCACCCAAGCCTTCCAGAGCACTCAGAATATCTGAGGTTGTATCAAAAGGCCTCCCGAGCTAAACTGAAGGGGCTAGGGATGGAGTAATTTGTGGACCATTAGAGATAATAAGTGTAACAGTCTTAAACAGACAATCAAATACTGCTCAAGAGTCTGATACATTCACTTAATAAAATGAACTTCTTTGATGTATCTCTCTGCATCTGCCTTCCCAAATTAGTTCAAGGAATCTCAAATACAGGGGCTGTATCTGTCTTATTTGCCACTGGATTTTACATAGCCACTCAGTGAACATTAGCTGAATAAAAGACATGAATAGATTGAAAATATTTTGTACTGAAATTGTTATACTGAAAGGAAAAGGCTGCGTTAGAGCCAGGTGACCTTGGATAATGAGAAAAAAAATAGTCCTTTCACTGCAGAAGAATCCATAGTGCCCCAACCCCTCTTTTCTTGCATAGCTACAAGAGACTCAGGAGAAACTGTAATCTATCTAGATCATGAATCCACTAGCAGCATTTTTCAGAAACTCTGATTTTAGTTCATGGCACGAAATTTCATATATGATTAATTATGTTTAAAAAATATCTGCTGCTGAATTATGTATAGTAGATCTGGAAAACATACCATGATTGGTCATACTTTACCTTTTATATCCATAACTCCTATCATGTTTTGGTGAATAGCTTAAAACTTGGAGGCTACCTAGTAGTTAACAGAAACAATGGGGGAAAAATGCTAATTATCTGAGGTCTTTATTTTTTGCAATGCATTTTACTATGATTAAACCAAAATTTGAAAACTTAAATGATCGTCCAGAAAATTTAAGCAAGTATAGTTTCAGGGGTTTTAATTGTAAGCTACAAAACCTGTCTTATATATACTCTTAGCCAGCTTTTCAATGAACACTTAGGAAAAACTGTGTAATGTGATCCAAGAACTAAATATAAACTCACTCATCAAAATACACCCCATTCTTGTTCTTTCTTCTACATCTTGCTCAGCTTTTTTGTTTCTTTTCCTTTGCCTTCTGTGGCGTATTGCCTAATTTTGATTTGAAATTTTAGCTCTGCATGACAGCTGAGTTATCCCACATGCAAAAGTGAAAGTGTATCTTACACTTGGGTTTGTACTTACAGAACTTTATTACATACTATTTGCTGTTAACTGTTACAGAAATGACATTGGAGAGAGGGCACTTTTATTCACATGTACTGACTCCAAGTAAGATTATGTAAAGCCGGATGGCCCTTTGGACATCTATACAGTAACCCAGCAGCTGGGACACCTCAGGTTTACATTTCATTTACATCAAAGGCACGTTAGAAAACATAATGATGTTCTGTGGAGTAGATAGTTGTCTTTTGATAAGCGCAAGTACGATGTGTCCCGAAACTCCTGGGCTCACGTCCTTGGCCAGTACAAAGATAACAGCGAGGAATTCACTGTGGTTTTATACAAGCAAATGGGGTTTAGTTAGAATTTCAATGTTCATTTACATAAGAAAAATTATACTGGAACATTATGGAAACAATTAAAAATTATATTAGAACATTGTCATTTCTGTCTCCACTAATGTCGGTGAATGTTCTGTCAGAGAGTTTACCCCAGGCAATGGAAGAGCTCTTTCCATAACTTGCTGGTATGCATCATTAGACCTTAATCTATTAATCAGTCAGCTCATTTTTGCTTGTTTCTCTATTACAGTGTCAGTTTACAAATATTCTCTGGAAGACAAAGACTCAAAACGCTGAATGAGCTGAAGGATAAAACTCTGAAGTAAGATCTACCAGGAAAATGAATTTCCATTGTTCATTTCTTTTTCTTGGAGCAGAGACCATTAAAATCTCTTGGTTGGCTGTAAAGCACACAACCAATTTCTAAGGTTGAATTTGTTACTGGGGATCAAGATACATGTCCATATCAAATATCTAAGTAATAACTCCTTTGTTTAGATGACTATTTTCTTGTTCTCTTGCCTAACAATTGGTCACATTCTGGAATGGATTTGAACTGGAGGAAAGATCTTTGCTTTAGCTGAAGATATCTACAAATTGGTGGTGAACCTTTAGCTGACGTTAGCCCTTGGCGTGCAGATCTGACTGCCACATCAAACACTTAGCGACCTCACTGGCTTTCATCATTTGAATACTGTGTTTTGACACCCAGCGAGGCAGTTTTCAGCCAGAAAGCAATCAGTAGTTTTTCTGACAACAAAGGCAAAAAAAGAACATCCCATTGCTTCATTAACTGCTACAAATCAGAAACATTTAGTGACATAAGCAGGATATACAGAAAAACACAATAATGCTCGGCTTGGCTCTCAACAGGACTGTGTCTCATCACTGCACTGCAGAAGATGGCTCTGGGCAAGCCCGTGACCTCATAGTTACTTAGATTTCTTGGGAACAGAATGTTTCATTTTTAAATGTGAAAATGATGATGAAGTTATTTAAAGTCTCAAAGGGAGTCTGGAGTTTTGAAAACAGAAAGGAAATGAGTAGAGACAGCAGGTAAAAACTAAAGAGTTTTTGTTGACTCTTTGCTCCAGGCCCCTCTGTGGGCGTGGCTCCTTAGAACATGCAACCCAGACTTAATAAAGGGACACTGTGAGGCTGGGGCTGGATCCATCCATGTACTCTCAACTCATTCAATTTGCTCTTTCTTCCTGCAGTCTTCCTGAAGACTGTATTCCCTTCTCTCTGTGGTATGACTGAGGCTCTCAAATGTGGGCTTTTTTTTTTTTTTCGTTTCTTAAACAAAAGACATAAATAAGTTAGGCACATTCAGGCCCTTTTACAGGTTTTCAGTGAAATCAAGTGAGGGTCATTGTCCAAATGCTAAGTGATATTCAGTGTTAGGCTTCCTAGCTGTTTCACAACTCCTTTCTGTGGTCTTCATTGGGTTCCCTCTGGGCACCTCTCCCAGTGGCCTGAGGTCTTTCCTGGCAGGTGAGGAGGGTTTCCATCTTCTGTGTGTACCAGATCTGACCAGGACCAGCGTTTATTTTCTTTCCTTTCTTCCCACCTCCCACTCCTTCACTGTAGGCTCTTAAAGACAAACTTTGAATGTGATTAATGGTGGCAGAGATTAGGCACATAAAGTTCAAGCACTGAGTTGTTTATTTGTTTAAGAGAGTTGTTTTCAGGCTGTTTCTTTGTGCAGTCACATGGTTGCTTGAAGAGCCTTAGTTCTGATGTTGGCTGGAAGAAGAAGTCTGAGAGAGGTATGAGGGAGAAACTCCAAATACAGTCAACACTCCATACCATGGTTCACACACAGGGAGTCAACTAACTACAGTGAAAACGATATTTTTAAAACCTGCATCTGTGCTGAACACACACTGAATTTTTTTCTTGACATCATTTCCCAAACCAGAGAATATATCAACTATTTATAAGATTATTGTACTATCTCGATTGCTATGTGTAATCTAGAGTTTAGAGTATGTGGACAATAGGTGTAGCTTCTATCTATACCATCAAATCATATGCCTGTTTACAGAGGTCGAGTACTTGCAGCTCCCCAGGGATTCCGGAACAAGTCCTGTGGATACTGAGAAGTGACTGCTGTAATTTGGATGGGGAATGTCACCTGACTGCCTGTGCCTTAAAGGCTTGGCCTCCAAGGTGATGCTGTGGAGAGCTCTTTAAGAGATCAGACATGACAGGAGATCTTTAGGTCACAGAGGGGCAGTCCCTTGAAAAAATTCAAGGAACCTGAGCACTTTCTTCTTTCTCTGTTTTTCTTGGCCATGATACATGCAATTTTGTGATGCCCCCTTGTTCCTGTCATGATGTGTTGTCTCTCCATAGGGCCAAATGTACAGGCCTGGTTATGGATGGGAACCTCCAAAATGAACCAAAATAAATCCTTTCTCTTTCTAAGTCAAATATTTTGCTATAGTTACAGAAAGATGACTAACACAGGTTGTAATTTCTTCTGGCACTTAGGACAGTCCTTTTATCCTTCATTTAGAAGGAGGTGGGTGCATCTCCTGTTCAGTTTATAAATACTTGTACCATAACCCCCAAAGGCTGGAATCTGACTGCTGGATTGAAACTCATCATAGGAGTCAGAGGTATTAATGAAGCTCAACGTTCAATGGAAATGCCTTCAGTAGCTGTTTATCATTTTGCAAGATGCATTCAGGAAAGGGGAACTGGAAGCACCCTGGATTTACTGTCCCATTTTGTGTCTCAATTGGTACTTTCATCCCCAACATTGGAATTGTGGAAGATTTCTCTCAGTCCAGGCAGACTTTATGTAATTCCTGGAGAGATTTCAAGTTATCATATCACGTAATTTTGAAGTCCAGCTCAGGAAGTGGCCATACCTGTCTAATTCAGAAGCTCCTCTGGTGGGTTGTTAGGTTTCCTGTTAGCTAGAGCTCTGCGTGTCATTACTTCTTCTTTACTCCTTCAAGAGAAATAGAGGGATATTTTGTGGGAAAGAGAAAAAAATTCTTTTGTGTTTGGCATTGTCCTTACATTAGTTTTGGATTTTGCCTCTGTAACATGGTCCTTCTGGGTCTTTTCATTGACGGAGCCTTACAACTACAATAAAGTGATTTGGGATCCTATCACCTCTCTCTCAAGAAGCACTGTGTAGTCTTTAAATTACTTATTTTAGAGGAAACTTTGACTCTTGAATCCTACCCTCCATGTCTGAAAGAGTAAATGCTGACAGATTGCAAAAAAAAAAAAAAAAAAAAAACCCAAAAAACAAAAAACAAAAAACAAAACCAAAAAAACCCCAAATGTTTCAACATTACATTTCTGAGGTTGTTCTCCACCACCACATTAAAACATCTAGGATTGTTATTTTTCATGGGTTGATTGCCAAATAGTTCTTTAAAATTATAGCATTTGCTTCCTGTTTTCAGGGGTTATCTGAAATCAACTCTTCAAATATAGACTCCTTACGAAACAGTGCTTAAATTAGCCCTTGCGGGGACTACAGGGGTCACTCTGTCCCAGGGCAGGTGTAGTGGCCGGAATGTGCAAACACAACTATTATACCAGTGGCAGAGGCTCTGCTTCTATACACCGGATAGCAGTGCCCCAGACCAGCACGAGTGTCCTCGGGTCTCTGTCCCTGGTTATCTTGGGTTACTCTGGCCATGCAATCCAGAACTGCGGACATCTTTTAAAATGTTTGTCTGTATATTACCTTTTCATTAGACCCTCCAAATGTGAATACTGCACTATTACTTTGCCTCTGCAGTGACAAAGGCCCATTTTGTTCTCCTCAGTGCCCTTACACACAAGTTCCTCTAATTGCTCCAAATATATTAGCTGATTTAGTTCAAGGCCAGAGAGAAGAGAGCTGTGATACCGAGTGGATCTTTGAGCCTGTGGTTCCGTGTGCAGTGAGTGATTGTCACTGTTGCAGAGTTGTCTCATCTGATAGCCTAATACTGAAATATTAGCCAGGGACTTTCTTTTATTCAGCACTGAAACATGAGTATGATACTGGTATTAATGTCTGATCACGCTCAAGGCGACTTTCTCTTGTGCAGTCACAGTATCCTGGCCACCACACTGGATCAGCAGTCTTAGCCTGCAGACATCCCCGGTGGGAGACCAGCTGTATTTACAATCTCTGAGCAGATGGAAATTCGTCTGTGGTAGGCAGCTTCTTGCTGGCCGGTCCCCAAACCCTTCTACTTTACTTCAAGGACAAAGTGTCCCCAGACGTGCATGCATGATCTTTTCCTTTGCCCACAGTGACGCATGGTTTACTCGCCCTGCCCAGTATCAGGTGCAAAGTGCTGGCCCACATCATCTGCATTTCTTACGGAGGACATTTTAATGAGCCGTTTTACTGCTCATCATCTGCATGGACACCTTACCCTGGAAAAATGTCTGTCGAGGAAGGTAGAGCCCGTATCCTCATACCTTTTGCATGACTGTTGGTTGTCACGTGAGTGAGTCACCAACACTGCCATGTCTCATGACTTTAAGAGCTGGCATTTGGTGGGTGAGTGGCCACTCTGTGGGGCAGTGTGTGAATGTACCTGTTGCCGTGTGTCGTGAATAGCATGACTGTGCAAGGCTGTGCCCCCCTAAGCCAGCAGCGACCAGCCACCATCCATGTCCCTGGGATACTGATGGGTCTGCATGTGGGCACAGCCTATACAAGAGATGGAAGCCACTGTGGCAGGGTTCTGTCCCCTGTGCAGCATAGGTCAGCACCGGGTGATGTGAGTCGTGATGGAGGTGTCTTTCCTATTGTTCATCTTTCTCACCTGCGGGCCGTGGCTGTGTTCATAGCTCAGCAGCTCAGCATGGCTTTGGATCCAGGCGTGCAATTGCTGTGAGGTTTGTATAGAAAGGTTAGGAAATCCTTGTCATTCTTCATCACTATTAAGCAATCAATTTCCCTGGAATCCTACTTATGTTGGACCAGATAAGCTGTCAGCACTCTGAGTGGCCTTTCACTGATGTGCAGCGCCTGGCCCTTGTTTACTTAAAGTCTGCCTAACGGTCAGAACCTGTCAGACCCTGTGGGTTCATGGGTTGTCTCCGGCCTGCCAGCCAGTCTTCCCTCAGGTACAGAATTGAAAGGAAGAATTGGAAGCAAATATGAAAAGATGTGCAGATTGATTAGCTCCAGCAGAGAAAAGATGAAGAGGAAGTCTGTGTGTTCTTGGGTACTGCACAATGGGACAGGCCTCGTTGTTTGGCCTGGGGCTAGCTTTCTTCTGACAGATAGATATGGAGAGCAATTAGAGTTTGAAAGTATAAGCAAGCCAATCTGTTTTGTTTATACAGAGAGTTTCCCCAGAAGTGAGGCAGAAGCAGAGACATAAGTAATGAGCACATGTGTTTGGAAAGAGTATAAGGTACTTATAAATATTATAGTGGCGTCGCTATAGTTAAAGGTCTGGAAGCATTTCCATTATAAACTCTCATTGTCAGGGGTTTAAAACTCAGCTGTAAAAATTCCAGGCTGCAGCTTGGCATCCCAGGATGTGTCTGGGAACCAAGCTTTCATCCTTGCCCACGTGCAGGTCTCTCCCGGGGTTACCATGCAGCCACGGTCGTCTTTCCCTGTCTAGTCTTGCTCACAGCTACTGGGGATAGGAAGTTAAGTCTTGGCCAGAAAGTTCTTTGGTTATTAACAGAAGAAGCCAGAGGAGAAACATGGGCTGGTTTCATTGCTCTCTTTTCTTTGATCTGTGTGAGATATCCTCCCAGTGGTAACTGGCTCCTGTGGTCATAGCCACCAAGGGCCAAATACCCTAGACACACAGCAGGTGAGGAAAAAGCAGGGAGAGTCACAATCCTACTATCTGAGAGTCAAGCTTTTACATGAGCAGCTTCTTCAGATGCCACTGATGATCTTGAAGGGAAAAATTCACCAAGGCTGATGTCCCTGGAGATCATATTCTTTAAACAAAGCATTGTGCTTGATCTTTGATCTATACTCTGAACAGTGGAAAGATAATTGTTTAGCAATTTGGGCCTGGGTTGTCTAAAGACAATGAGCATAGAAACAGAGTTCCTGAATTCATCTCTTAACTGCCTTACACTAAGGAAATAGCTTTTGAGAGAAAAGCTTTTTCCTTTTTGTTGCCTACTAGGAGCACGTGGGGGGTTAAAATCAACAAATACTCTGTCTTGGGGAACATTAGCCTAAACGGAAGATAAATCTGAATGATGAGCATATTCATCTGTCTCAGTGACCTGCCAGGCTCTGCGAGAGGTGGTGCTCACCTTGTCCTGGATCCAGGTGACACCCACACTATTGAGACTGTGCAGAGTCCGTTGTGAGCTGGCTGGGGACGGGAGCTGAGCTTCCCATTGCAAAGCAGTCTGCTTCATCCAGTTGCTGCTGCTGCTGCTCTTTTATCATTAAAATTTTCCATTTTTTAATGTTCTTGTAGAATCCACAAATGAATGCCTTTTCCTTCTCATCAGACTGACATGAGCTGTGTCCCTAGAGAGATTCTGAATTGTTAAGGAAGAAAAGATCCTTTAGATCATACATCAGGAAGCTTAACAAAGCTAAAAGATAGGCCAAGAAATCTGTAAGGGCAAAACATTTGACTTCAAAAGAAAAGACCATGATAGTTTGAGGTCACACCAAACATGGACAGATAGTGTGTTCAGGAGCTGAGAAGCCTGTAAGTCATTGTCTCTCACAAAGCTGATCAAGTGCTCATCTGAGTCTTAGAAAGAAAACATCGTTCTGTTCTCAGTCATGGAATCATTTTACTTGAAGCTAACATTACTGTCAGAATGGTCATATCACACGCACATGAGTGGAATGAATCTTTGTCAAAGGGAAGATTATTAGCCATTGCCATTCTCATTTATCCCAGTTTGTAAATCCTGGATTTAAGTGATGTACAGTAACTTAAACCCTTAAAAAAGAAAGAAAGACAAACGCTGTTAAAATGGACACTTCCATCTCAACTGAGGCTGTAGTATAAAAACGAATGTGAGAAGCTGGGCTTGGTGACACATGACAGCAGTTACAGCACACTGGGAGGCTGAGCCAGTAGGATTTAAAGTTCAACACAGCTCTTCCTGTAAGCGGCCTGAGGTGCCCTGTGAAAATGGTTCGCTACTCTCTTGACCCAGAAAACCCCACAAAATCATGCAAATCAAGAGGCTCAAATCTTCGTGTTCACTTTAAGAACACCCGTGAAACTGCCCAGGCCATTAAAGGTATGCATATCCGAAAGGCCACCAAGTACCTGAAGGATGTCAGATTAAAGAAGCAATGTGTGCCATTTAGACATTACAACGGTGGAGTTGGTAGGTGTGCCCAGGCCAAACAGTGGGGCTGGACACAGGGTCGGTGGCCCCAAAAAAGTGCTGAGTTTTTGCTGCACATGCTGAAGAATGCAAAGAGTCATGCTGAACTTAAGGGTTTAGATGTAGATTCTCTGGTCATTGAACATATCCAGGTGAACAAGGCACCCAAAATGCGCCACCGTACATACAGAGCTCATGGCCAGATTAACCCGTACATAAGCTCCCCCTGCCACATTGAGATGATCCTTACTGAAAAGGAACAAATTGTCCCTAAACCAGAAGAAGAAGTTGCACAGAAGAAAAAGATATCCCAGAAGAAACTGAAGAAACAAAAACTTATGGCACGGGAGTAAATTAAGACATAAAATAAATGCAAATAAAAGTAAAAAAAAAAAAGTTCAACACAGTTTGGGCAATTCAGCCACTTAGCAAGATTCTTTTTCAAAATAAAAAACAAAACAAAACAAAAAACCAAAAGGCTGAGAAGATAGTTCAGTGTAAAGCCCCTCAGTAAAATACACACACACACACACACACACACACACACACACACACACACACCAAAAAGTGAAACTGCACAAATGTCCCAAAAGTGCTTGAATCTCCAGGCTTTCTTTTTTTGCCTTGGCTTTGCCAAGATCCTTGTAAGTATGGATTAAGGGTTGGAGACTCAGTTTGGTAACAAGCAGCTTTCTCTGAATGGTGTGATTGCATGTGGAGGAGGGCAAATAAGCTGGGATAAACTCAAAATCAACTAGGAGTCAAATTCGTTTCCTTACTGAACAGGAAGTGAAAATCGAATAACCTGTTATTCTGAAATAAATTGAATATGGTGGAACGGACTTCAGTGCAGGCAGGTGCAATGCATGGGGCTCTTAAGTTGGTCTGCTGTGTGATTTCATGTTGCTTTGGAGACAAGTAGACAATCTACAGTGGTTTCAGATGGCTAGTCATTTCTTTCCCTTTGCCTCTTTCTGCTATGTTGACTCCTTTCTTTTCTTTTCTTCTTTTTTCTTCTCGTTTCTTCTCTTCTCACTCATCTTTGCCCTTTGTTATTATCATCCATTTTTTCTGGACAAGTGTGCTGGAGATAAGTCTGGGGCCCCAGCAGTCTAGGAGGGATTACAGGCTACCGGGGTGCAATCAGACAGTTAAAACAGGAGCAATGCAAGCTCCAGTCCCATCTGGGCAACTTAGCAAAACCTTGTCTCAAAATTTAAATGTAAATAAGGGAAAGACTTGGGATATAGCTCAAAGTAAAGGCCCTACATTCAGTACGAACTTTCACCAAAACGTTTAACGGATACCTAGTAATGATACACAATTAAGAGGCAAGTGTGACCTTTCAATCCATGAATGCATTGAATCACAATCAGATCAAGCATATTTCTCATGATTTCTTTGTGTTGGGGACATTAAAAAACCTCTCTTCTGGCTATTTTGAAAAACTCAGTTAATGTTGACAACTATAACTATCCTACTGTGCTCTAGATCAGTTTAAGTTACTTAAGGGTAAGTAGCTGTGGCTATGTCCCCCTTGTCCATCCTCTCTTCATCCCTCCCTCTTCATCTCCCTTCCTTGTCCTGGTGACCACTATGTGTGGTGTTCTTCTGCGGTGCCTTTTTAAAACTTTGACATATGGTGGGAACAAGCAGTGTTTGTCTCTCTGCCTGACTTACCTGGTTCACTCAGTCTAATGTTCTCCAAGATCATGTGTGGTGCCAGCGACCCATGGACAGCAAGATTTTAACTCTTTGTAACACAAGCAAACACAGCAGAAGGAGACAAGAAGTCACCAGGCCAGGAGCTTTCCGGGTCTCTGGTCTTCGTTATCACCATGAGGCTTTCTTCTACACAGTGATGGTCTGGCCTTGAAGGACACCTGACTGTGTACAAACCTGGGCCATTGGCACTGTTGGGGGGTGTATGCAGAAAGCGTGTCCTTTCTGTACTTGTTTTGCAATTAAAAATGTCATGAGCAATCTGTTTCCCATTCTTAGTGAGTTCCTCTTCTGGAAGGACATCTGCAATCTCTTATTTCAAGTACACGTCTTGTAGAGGAACTTTTTGTTAGTTCCTTGCATACCATGGTCTCTTTCCAGGTTAAGGGATTGTATCCTGCTCAGCAGAGCAGTCACAGAGCATATACATTTCCTTTCCTGGGCTAAAAGATTAATACAGCCTTCAAATAATTCCCAAACCAATTCTTGCTTCTTTTCCTGAAGCTGCTCATCAAAAATGAGTTACCTTCAGTTGCTATGTTTCCTTTTGCGGCCCTAAACCTAGGGTGCCTGTAAATACCTCAGGCCCTGCTACCTCAGGCCATTAATGACTTGTTTTGTATGGCTTTTATTTCATTTTTCTGGTAAATAGTCCATTTGAGGTGAGGTGTGGTAGTTCTTCACTGGGCAAAGTTTCAGTGGCAACACATATGTAGATGGGCCCTAGTGGTAATTTTGCCCGTGGAAGGGACAGTCCTCAGGTTTTCAAACAGGGCTGAGGAAATGGGCTGGACATCTCCATCCACTTTCCCTATAACTGAGCAGGGAGGGCAGAGGGGCCTGGGGCACCAGTGTCTCACCGGGTGGTCCTTCCTTAAGGAAATACTGAACAGCTCCACTGAGTTGCATGAACACATGTTGCACATTGACCATGACTCATGAGACCCTGCATTCTGGAGGGGAAATTTGTACCTGGCTCTCGTCATGCAGTCCTCTCAAGTGTGACTGTGTGTCCTTCATTGCTCCGTTCTCACACTCCCGGCATGGAGGGGCAAGAAGGGCAGGAGGAGCTGGGTCACACTGGCAGCCTCGCTGGGACGTGCAGGTCTCGGGGCCCGTAGGCTCGTGTCCCTTGCCTGGCACACTCCAAAAGGGACATCGGCCAGTTCAGGGCTTGCATTCTTTGTGTCCTGATAGTCTTATGAAAAGAACTAGCAGGAGCTGTGAGTTTCTTTTTCCCTTTCCTTGGACCTAAGCAAGAGAGAGGCTTTGTGGGTTTAGCTGCCTCACAAGGGAAAACAGACCACACTCTGTTCCATCAAATTACAAAATACACAACTTAATTTTCAGATACAAAATTTAAATTGCTTCTCTGAGTCACGATGTGAATACTAAAATGTTTTCACATGCCGTGAATATGGTACAGGTTGAGTAACCCTTCTCCAATGATCAGAAACAGAGAGATTTTGGATTTTGAATATTTTTAAATTTAAAATCTTTGCATATATATAATGAGGTATCTTGGGATTGGCACTCAATTCTAAACTCAGAATTCACTTTTGCTGCTTAGCTACAGTCTAATTTTATACAGCATTTCTAATATATTTGTGTCACCTGAGAACGGGTATAGAACCTTCCACTTGGGACATCATAATGCTTCTCACACGGTTGCAGAGTTTGGAGTATTCTGGATTTCAGATTTTCAGATTTGTGTGGTTCAATCTATTTAATGTTAATGATATAGTAAGATATTAGCAATAACCAAAATGGTTATCATTTTTAGAACTTTTTTTGGAGCAAGAGGAAACTGTATTGATTTCCTAAGTTTGGATGAGAAAAGTGAGCCTTTCTCAGGGTAAGGGCTATGTCGTATTAATATTTTCCTCAGACTGGTATTTATAATATACAAGGTGCTCAGGAGGGTTTGCTGAATAAGAAATGCAGCTTTAAATCACCAGTTAATCATGAATAGTATAATAATTGAAATCACGTTTCCTTTGATGTCTGCTTTTTAAAAATACTAATTAAATGTATTTCTCCAAATGAAATATCTTTACCTAATGTATTAAACTCTTTCTGGAGTAAGATTTCAGTGTTAATCATAAAATTCTGAGTTATATGTAAAAATTTGAGAAAATTATAAGAGAATATCAGAAGGTCACTTAAATATTGGAATTGGCTATGAATTGAGTTAATTGTAGCTGCTTTGACCAGAAGAAGAAAATTCTGTTTGTTTTCAAATAAATGGAGGACAAAGTACTAATAATTTAACAGAAAACAGACAAAAAGAAGTAGAACTGTATATTGAATTGCCCTCGTCTATGCAAACTTTCTCCAGTGTTGAGCTGTTTTATTATTTTTTGTTTCTGGAATTTTATATTTGGTACTAAAGATAGTCCTTTTAACATAAATAGTATGAGATGTTGAAACTGTGGATATTTTTCTTGTTTAAGACACACTGGCAAGTTCGTGTTGTGCTTAAAGTGTGGAAGAAACGAGAACTTATTTTCATGGCCTTCCTTCACCGAGGATCTAACTCCTTCCACATCACACACGTTGGTAACAACCTGCCCGGTGCTCCAGATCAGGGTGTCACAGAGGAATATTTATGAAAGCCACTTCCTATTTCATTGTTAGTTGCCAAAGGCCACCTTCTGGTCACTGGTCATTCAGTGAAGGAGGAAAAACCAACAGCATCATGTCTGTTCCTGTCCCAGACGGAGGATGTTTCCAGCCCTCACAGAGGAGCAGTGTCATTGTGGGAAGTGTCATGCTCTATTTCTGTAGAAAACAACACTAGTGGAAGGAAGTGAACCACTCAGATTGGCTTCCCCTCTCATCCAGCAGGTACCTGGCTATCTGTCAACTTTTATGATTTTTGCAGTGAAACATGTGTTATTCCATTTTTAATCGCATGACAATGATAATATCTTCAAACCGCCTTGTTGTTGTAATCTCCTTTGTGACTTTAATAAAAGAAAAATACATTTGTTTTCTAGAAAAGGCATGTTTAATCAAAAACATTAAAATTCTAGTATTGGAATGGACTTCAACAAGGGCACCTTACAACAAATTATGGCGCTTGTTTTTTGTTTTTTTTTGAATTGAAGGCTTTTCAGAATTTCTTGAACAATCTACTTTCTTTCTTTCTTCATTCACTCCTTCTGTTATTTCTTCTTGTATCTTTTTTTATTTCTTTCTTCTCTTTTGTAAGTATGTATATGTTATACTTTATAATTTATTAATCAACATAAATTCAGATTTTTAAAAAATTAATTTTATTGTGAAATAGGTACATTTTATATACATATCACAATCACACTCAACACTGACAATTTTGTACCAGTATATGACATGACTTGATTCTCATTTTTCCCCTTTCCCCTACCCACTAGATATTCTTTTTTTTTTGAGATAGGTAGTCTCGCTTTGTAGTTCAGGCTGGCCCTGAGCTCAGCCTCAAACTCACATCACAGCAATTCTCCTGCCTCTGCCTCCCGAGTGCTGGGATTACAGGCTTGAGCCACCACACCTGGCACTGTAGTATGTGGTACTGATTGCTGCTGGGCATGAGTCTCCACACTCAGTATTGTACCTGGTTACTGGGAGATCGAACCCGGGCTCTTGAGCTTACAAGACAGGCACCGGAATCACTGAGCTAAATCCCTGGTGCCCCCACTAGATATTCTTAATGGTAAGAAAAATTAAAATTCTATTTATAAAAACAGATTTCTGCCACTTTCACACTTGAATTTTCATAGTGTAGAGAATCTGAGTACTGAGTTACTTTACCTCTTTAAAAATAAGATGTAGAGAGATAAAATAATGTCCCAACATACAGGGACCACAGGCCTAAGGTTGGATGCCACAAGCATCTTGCATACAAGATGTGATGCCAGCAGTTGGGTGCACAGGGAGATCTGGAAAGACCCATGAACAATTATTATCACTATTAACTTCCAAATTAGAAGCCCCACTGGGAAAAATAAACATAAGGACCTTGCAGAAATTTGATATGCACAGGTGTACACGTTCACAAAGTCTGAAAACTACCTGTGATCAGTACAAAATTCCTAGGGCTGTGATCCCGTGTGTTGGATTCATGGTTTCTGAAACCATTAGTTCTTGCAGATAACAGGATACATGTGCACAGGAGGAATGCCCTATGGTCTACTGAATTGTGCAACTTTCTCCATTATTGGGGGCTCACTTACATATGTTTATTTTGATTATGTAGTTTTCCATGGTAACTTCATGATAATTCTTAAGACTGTCCAAAAATCTTTTCTTCCTCTATGCTCTTGCTCTTCATAGTTCTGATTTGGTAACCTC